>JABUQX010129589.1:35000-37500 GCA_015478945.1 Trachelipus rathkii
TTTAATATATATATATATATATATATATATATATATATATATATATATATATATATATATATATATAAATATATATATATATATATATATATATATCATTTATATTAAAGACTTGGGGGCTATTATGTCTGTGTTGCATAAAGTCTTCGTTTAGGGGTAGACACAGATTATTAAAGTAACAGCAAGGTTAGGGTTAGTTTTAGCGCAACAAACATTAGTACAGTTAGGCTAGTTTTACGGGCAATGAATCAATAAAAGGTTATGGCTAGTTTTACTTCACAGGAATCCAATAGAGCCGCCGCCATCCTCAATAAAGGTCATCAAGTCACATGATTTATCAGAACCATGTAAGATATATATATATATATATATATATAGATATATATATATATATATATATATATATATATATATATATATATATATATATATATATATATATATATATATATATAGCCCTCCTCCTTTAAAAGGAACTTACATAAAAAGACATGATATCGAATCGCTGAACGCTACGCGGAACCCCGCGTGTCACGTGTTTGCTAAACTCCAACAGTGAGCGCAAGAGTCGTGCCGTATTTCTTAATTTTTTTACCTTTTTTAATTTTTTTTAAGGGGCTCGAACTGACGGGGGACAGTCATACCCGTCGTCCCCGCTGAGGCCGAGAGACCCTGACTCTTTCCAGGTTTACCCTATGTATTCCTTTAGTTAAAAAAAGTTTTTGGTAGCTCTATATTGCCTTGAAATAATCGGAAAAATCGATTACATCGTTCGTTCGATATATATCTGTTAACCTCCTTTTAAAGGACAAGTTCCAATATATATATATATATATATATATATATATATATATATATATATATATATATATATATATATATATATATATATATATATATATATATATATATTATCTATCGATATTACCGTAAATATTTGATTCATATCATATTACATCGATATACGATAATCGAAACCCAACAAATATCGCGTAAGTGGACATAGAAAATATGAGTGCTTGTCTGAAAAGAAATTTTACTTATATATATATCATTTTAATAGGTTAGGGCTGCATCCGGCTAGGCTAGAATATCGCAGTAGGTTGGCGAAGGCAATGATAACAAAACTTATCATAAACCTTCCTAACCCTACCACAGGGCGTAGCCAGCTGAGCTGCAGCCCCCCGGTAAATTCTGACAGTGAAATTTTTTTAGCAGAACCCAAACTACATAAATATATATATATATATATATATATATATATATATATATATATATATATATATATATATATATATATATATATATATATATATATATATATATATATTATATTGAAGCTCTTATTCAGAAAAAAATCGAAAGCATGTAGAAAAACAACTGGACACTCAAAATAAGAAAAAATGTGGAAGGAAAATAGAGAAAACTTGTACCAATAATTGAAACTCTACGACGTTTATATGGCCAGCAAGGTCTTGCATTGCAGGGACTCAAGTGACTCTGGACGTATTGAATTATCAACTCCAGCTGAAATGAGGGAAATTTATTAATCTTCTTAGGTTTCCTGAGCAAATGGAGGTTACCAGATTTTAAGAAATCCTTTCATTTCTATCGTCCAAAATGTATACGAGTCCAAGAATACAGAATAAAATCATATACAGTCATTTGTCAGCTTATAGAAAACGAAAATAGTGTGGAAAGGTTAATAAAAATTTTTTTTCAGCATTAGCTGACGAAATTTTTCCCAAACAGAACAGTTTTCTGTGTAAGGTACGCGATTGGTGGTGATATAGTGATACTCCTTTTACTTAAGAGAGGATTTTTTATCATTGTTCCGGTTTATGATATCCAGTTGAGCATTGGCAAATGCAATTAGAGACTCGGCTATCTTGGTTTATATCCCGGATATATTTTTGACCAAGGTGAAGTTGGAGTTTTCCATTTGATCCGAAACTGGTGTGCAATCTGTTATTCGGAATGAGTATCCTGAAGCTCTATACACACATTGTATAGCACATTGTTTAAGACTCTTCAAAAATTCAGGCAATTCGAAACGTCTAGGATTCATCTCTGAAATATGCATTTTTTTTCGATCGAGTCCAAGCGCACAAAAAACTTCTGAAAGATAAAATAAAAGAGTTTTCTAGCAACCAAAATAACAAGAGGATCAAAGAGAACCAGATGGTATGAACGGCATTAGTTTTGTTTTTTAAAGAGACTCTTGAGCCAATACTTGCGTCATTGGAAGAAATAAAAGAATGACCTGGTTAATTATCACAGAAAGCTACTTCGCTGTTAAATTCAATCAGTAATTTGAATTTGATAATAACATTATTCGTTTCAAGTAAATTTCTTAGAATAACCTGTTAAAACAGTTACAGAGGGTCCCTTTGGGCTTTGCAGTGCAATAAACTTAGTGAAAGACATTCAACTTCTCGAAAAAGATAGACAAAATGCAGACACAGAGTTTAAAACCATATTCACACAAACTAAAAATGTA
>JABUQX010129590.1:0-5000 GCA_015478945.1 Trachelipus rathkii
TCGTGCCGAGCGCTATGATCTTCTATGATCACAATGAGATCATAGACGAGTATGAGACATGATATATACGAGTATCGATGAGAGATTATTGAGAGAGAGAGATGAGAGAGAGATGAGAGATAGTAGATGAAGAGAGATAGCGAGAAGAGAGATGCGATGAAGATGAGAGAGTAGAGAGAGAGAAAAAGAGAGAGTAAGAGAAAGAGAAAGGTAAGTAGAGAAGAGAAGTAGAGAGAGAGAGAGTAGATGGAAAGAGAGAGACAGTTATTTGTAATATTAACTAAGATATTATCGGATGCTTTATAAATAATATAGTATGTTTAAGATTTATCTATTTCCAGGTATATGTGTCTGCGTTAAAGTATAAACAAGATGTTTAATGTTATCCGTGATATGAATAATATGAAAAATTATAAATTTTGGTGATCAAATTAGCATTATTATAAGTATAATATATGCATATGAATCGTGCATATATGTATAGATGCGTTGTGACCGAATTACATTATTTATAGATATAACATAAAAGGAGAAAACTAAGAGGCTCTCCTGTCATTTTTTTAGGCAATCAGCAAAGAAAGAGCACAGGCAGCGGTCCGCTAGGAACACTTGAATATCTACCAAGCGACGCTATTTCCTGAGTGGGTTCATAAACAAGTTACGCCCTTTGGGAACACCCAAAATATTGGATACTTCAAAATGACGTGTTATGCTAACATAATTCACCGATGAGCCTGGCTCCCACCCCCTGGCAAAATAGGGCATCTACTAAAGCAGTGGTAACCGTGGTTTCCCTCGGAGCTCTGTAGAGAGGCTTGAAAGCCAGAGCTAAGTCCGCAGTATGGTGCATGAGTCGATAATTATAAGGCTCGTCTGATAACCACGTCTCAAGAGAACGCATTAAATGGAAGGTGTATCTGCTTAGAAGACTGGTTTTCCTTAGAACCCAAATGGAATGGTGAGGTGCTCACACTAAGCCCGATGTTAGATTCACTTGTGATTGTTTAAATAAAATTAGTCGACTTATCTTCGATATATGTTTTTCTAATGCAGAATAAACCAATCAAGAGCACAATAGACAAGAGGACGACATCTACGTTAAGATATCGATTTGTGTGGGTAAAAGATCCATGGTTAAATTGATTCAAAAGTCATCACAAATGAGTCTTACTTGATCATTTAAAGCTTTCTAGGAACCCTTTAAGGGTTAAACCTCCAAAGGTGAAGCTTAAAAATTCAGAAAACGGTTTTCCAAACCTACAAAACGGTCTCATCGACCTCAGAAACCTTGGACACCATCAAGTTTCAAAAATGCCTAATGAAGAGATGGAAATTTCCAAAGTCAACTGCCAACCAATATGACATAATGGACTATGCAATGTCCGTCAACCCAGTTCGGAGATCGAGAACGTGCCTCACACACACTCTCCGGCCTGCCAAACTCAAACGAGGTCTATAAGAATTGATCTCGCTCGTGCGTGACGTGCAGTGCTGTCACTGAAAAAAAAAATGCTAAAAAGTGTCACATCGAGCAGAGCTTTGCCATCGAAAGAATATTTCTGCGCCACAAAATTAATTATTTTATTATTATTATTATATTATTATTTATTATTCATTATTAATTATTATTATTATTATTATATTATTATTATTATTATTACATTATTATTATTATTATTGATTATTATTAAATAGAATTAACTTACGAAATAATACTTACATAAATGTCTGCTTTTGTAGACTAACAAAAAGCCACATCAACTGTTTTAGCTACAAAGCAGCTGAGCTTACTCAACTCATTGCCACAAGACATCAAAACCGAAAACTCTACTAAATCTTTTGCTCAGACAAATAAAAATTTATTATCTGAAAAAATATTAATAAAATAACAACGCCAGCGATTCATTATTATATTTTCGATTATTATATTATTATTATTATTTATTCATCAATTATTATTATCTAATTATTATTATTATTATTATTCATTATTATTATGATTATTCCTTAATTATTATTATCGTATTATTATTATTATTATTATTATTATATTATATTATAATTACTTATTATTATAATTATGTAAATATTGATTATTATTATTATTGATTATATTATATTAATTATTATTGTGATTAATTATTATTATTATTGATTTTAATTATTAAATGATTATTATTATTAATAGTTATTATTCTTTATTAATTATTATTATATATTTCCATTATTTATTTATTTATTTATTTATTATTATTATTATTATTATATTATTATTATTATTATTATATTATTATTAATCTATTATTATTATTATTATTATTTATTATTTATTATTATTATTATCTATTACTGTAATTAATTCTTATTAATTTATTATTAATTACTGTATTATTATTATTAAATTATTATTATTATTATTATTGATTATTATTAATATATTTAAATTATTATTATTATTATTATTATTATTATTATTATTATTTTCTTCCTTTATTACTATTATTAGCATTATTGTAGTGGCTATTACACTGTTATTAATAATTATATTATTATTATTATTATTATTATTATTATTATTATTATTATTATTATTATTATTAATTATTATATTATTATTATTATATTGTTATTATTATTATTATTATTATTATATTATTATTATTTTGCTTTATTATTATTATTATTATGATTATTATATAATTATTATTAAGTTATTATTATTATTTAATTATTATTATTATTATTATTATTATTATTATATTATTATTATTAATTATTATGTTATGTTATTGTTATTGTTATTTGTTATTGTTATTATTGATTATTATTCATTATTATTATTATTATTATTATTATTATTATTATTATTATTGGATGTTATTATTAATAGTATTATTAGTATTAGTATAAGTATTTAATATTATCTTATTTTATTATTTTTGATATCATTTGCTATGATTCAACTGTTCCATAATAACTATTAATTATGAGAGGTATTATTATTATTATTATTATTATTCATTAAGTTTATTATTATTATTATTATTCATTATTATTATTATCTATTATTATTATTATTATTGGTTTTTTTATTATTATGCTATATATTATTATTATTGATTATTATTATTAATTAATTGATATTTTTATCACTGCGTTATTCATTTTTAATCAATGGTCCTATAATATTTGTATTGGTGGTCATAAATATGATATTATTATTATTTCATGTATTCTAATTGTCATGAAAAACTAGGTTGTGAATTACGGTAATTTACTCACCATACTATTATCTGTTGGGGCTCAAAGGATAAACATTGTGGTTGCAATTAGTAGCCTCCTTTCAAAAATTGAATTGCATTAATTTTTTTAATATGTTTTCAAATAATTATTTTAAACAAAAAAACAATTTTAATTTAAAAAAATTTTGGTAAGCTAAAGTATATGCTATATTGCTCTTTCTGAATAAATTGTTTTTGAATTTGAATTATTATTATTATTATTATTACAGGAAAAGTCCCAACTTCACGAGAGTTTCTTTATAAAATTCGAAATTGGAACCTTCCTTGCACAATTTCTGTTCATTGATAATTATCGCTATTCCGGTGTAACCTTATAGGTTTTACGGTAATTATGTACAATCACCATGAGACAGAGCTCCAGTAGAAAACGATCGTGTGCATGCATTATTCGGCTTTAAAATTGAATATTTATTACATTTATCATTTATTACATTTAATGATGATTATGCAGTTCATTTTGACTTATTACACTTACTAGATAAAATTAATAAATGAAATTAAATCTTCATCACTTTGCTTTTGAAATTTATTAACTCACTTATCAAAATAAGTCGACGGAAGTGCACCTACACAAAGATAGGTGATAGAGAGTCTTAAGGATTGCCTCACTTGCCGAGCAGCTGCACCCTCACGCCGGAAGGTTTGAGTCTCACCCTGCACCCGGTTGACAAGTTACTGTCGGTGGCACTTACAGCGGCCGTTCGAGCACCGCGCGGGTCCGAAGTTAGGGATGATACACAATAAAACGTACCTTAAGTGGCTGGGTCATGTCTTGAGCGCGCCCGACGCGAGCCCTGTGTAATCCAGCTGACGGCACCATCCCCCGCTCCTTGTGCCCCCATTCCGTGAATTGACACTGGGCCGCGTTCCTCCATTTCCTTTATTTCCCATTTTTCTAGGACGGCGTCGGCGGATTCCCTGCCTTCATCTTTAACTGTTACTTGCCTCCAAGTATTGATTTTCCCATCTTTCAAACTTTAATTTATTAAACTCACACTTTCTTTTTACCCCTTCAACTATAAAAAATTCTAAATTAATTTTATTTTACTTTACCAATTTAAATTATTTTTAAAAAGATAAAAAAATTGGCGTAGGAGCTGCCGCCGTAACCTATGTACTGCGCCCCTGATATTACATACTATGTATTAATATATATATATATTATACTTCATATTATTATATATAATATAATATAATATTATATATAATATATAATATATATAATATATATATATTATATATATATAGATATAATAGTATAAAATAATAATATAGTATATAGTATATATATTTATATAGTATTTTTATAATATGATATAATTATATTATATATATATATAATATCAATTATAATATATTATTATATATAAATATACTATATATATATATATATATATATATAGTATATATAAAAAATTATATATATATATATAATATATATATATATTTATATATACTATATATATTATACTTATATATATATAGATTAATAATATATATATATTTAGTATAATATATTATATGATATATATATAAGGCCTATATATATGAAGTGTTAAAGGAAGCTAATCAAATCGGCCGAGCACCTGGGACTTGATCTGAATATCACGGATTGTTTGGTATAGACGCCATAGCAGCAGATCATCCAGACAAATCTACGCGGTTCTGAGAAGCTCCTTATATTCGTATCTGGATTCT
>JABUQX010129590.1:7500-30000 GCA_015478945.1 Trachelipus rathkii
AAAGTAATAACAGCACGAATTAAAAACCAAAAATGATCAAAAAATAACTATTCAAATGGTTTATAATATATTATATATATTTAATATATTATATATATAATATAGGTATGTATATAATAATATTATAATAGTATATAATATATAATAATTATTATATTAATATCAAACGAATGCTAAGCATTTTGCATCTACATACATTCTTTTGTTTTATGTGGTTCATTATCTTTCTTTTAACATGAACTTCAAAGCATTCGCCACGGGCCTCATTTGTTGGATAAAGATCATTTAATCCAGTTTTCTTCTCTTCTCTAACCTTTGAGAAAAAAAAGGAGAGCAAGAGTAAGACAATTGGCGTTAATCTGGAAGAGCTTTCTTTGAATGATTTTCCACAATTTAACTAATTAATCTTTCGAAATGGTTGACAAACTTATTCTATATGGTTGAATTTTTCAGGGTTTTTTTCCACTTCTTTATTAAAATTTGTAAATTTTTTAGTTCCCAATTTTTATAGCCTCTCCCCTTTTTCAGAGGGGGAAGATCCAATATTGGAGGTTTTGGGACCCCATTTTAGCCCCCACCTAAAAGTGGACATAAATTCTTAATTTTCAGATAATTTTGATGGGCAAAGAAGCAAACGCAGCTTTTTTTGACCTCTGAAAAAACGTCATTTTCGGTGTTTTTTCTGTTGTAATCATCGTTTCAGATTTTCACGCTTTTCAGAAACCATGTTTTGACATTTTTCGTATCAACTTCTACCAATTTTTTTTTCAAAATGACGTTCAAACTTGAAATATGCAACACGGGTCCTTGCAATAAAGGTGAAACGATTAGTTTTTTGATTATTTTGAAATTTGTGCTCACAAAGTCCGAAAATTCAAACTACTTTTTTTTTAATTATGAGCCATCTGTCAAAAAAATCAAAACTACTTGTGCTTTTGTGCGTATGGACATCTTCAATTCAGTTTAAAAAGGTCATGTTGGAAAAAAAATGTAGAGTTGATAAGAAAAAATGGCAAAAACGTAGGTTCTGAAAAAATGAAATGCTGAAACAATGACTACAGACAGAAAAACACCCGAAAATGACGTTTTAGAGGTCAGAAAAAGCTGCGGTTTGCTTATTTTCCCAATCAAAATTGTCTGAAAATTAAGAATTTTATGTCCATTTTTAGGTTTGGGCTAAAATGGGGTTCCAAAATCTCCAATTTGGATCTTCCCTTTCAGAAATATTTTCATCTAAATTCTTTTCGGCTCATGTTTTTAGATAATTTCATGGATGATTAGCGTCCTTTATATGAACCGGTACTTCAATCTTTCCTCTTAGTCTACCAAGACCCATCATTTTTTGCTCACGCATTTTGGATTGATCCTTTTTATGAAAGACCTAGCTTTTCAGACATATTTAGATATTCTTACTTATAAACTCTTAGGTCAGGGTCAAGGCTATCTAGAAACTAGAGAGAGACCATGATATAAAGATCAATATGGGCCACTAATTTAAATGTAATTCCATTGTGCCAATCCATTTTGACTGTACCGGGTATTTATTTATTCAGAAAAGATTATGTTTTAAAAATCATACATTTGCCCATGTCGTATTTCTTAAACTCTCTTGTTATCTTTTGAAAAAATATTCAAGATAAAAAATATATATATATAATAAAAAAAATATTTTCTAACAGCAAATATAATCGGAGAACGGAGAACAAAAAATATTTTTATGTCTACGCCATTACACGCAAAATTCAATTGTCATCACAATTTTTTTTTGTGGGGGAAGGGCCCCCCCTAAATAAATGACCACAAATTCATTTTCTGAATACCATATTTTGATAGATAATAGTGCCATATTTCTCGACTGTTCCATATTTATATGGATTTCATTATATATATATATATAATATATAATATATATATATATATATATATATATATATATAAATATATATATATTATAATAATATATATTATTAGTATATAATATATATATTTATATATAATATATATATATATATATATACTATATATATATAGTACTTTTTTTTCTTCATTTATATATATATATATATATATATATAATATATATATATATATATATATATATTATATATATAATAGGTATATATATATACTATATATATATAATATATATATATCTATATAATATATATATATATAATATATATTATATATATATATATATATATAGATAATAAATATGAATATATATTTTATATTTAGTATATATATATATATATATATATTAATACGTTATATATAGTATATATTTATAAAATATAATAATATATATATATATACGGATATATAATGTTTATATATATATATAATGTAATATATTATATAATATAATAGTTATATATAATATAAATAATATATTTAATATACTATTATAATATATATATACGGTATATAATATATAATATATATATTAGTATATATAGTAGTATATATATTATATTATATATATATATTAAGTATATATATAGTATATATATATATTGATTATATTTATATCATATATAACTATTATATATATATATAGTAATAATAATAGTAGTATATATATAAATATATAAATATTATATATAATATATACTATATATATTATTAGTATATAGTATATACATGCATATATATATATTATATATAATATAGTATATATATAAATATATATATATTATATATATATAATATATATATATATAATATAATATATACTATATATATGATATATAGATATATATATTATAAATTAGCAGAGAGAGAGAGAGTAGATGAGAGAGAAGGGGAGAGGAAGGAGAGAGAGAGAAGAGAGAGAGAGAGAGCGAGAAGGAGACGAGAGAGAGAGAGAGAGAGGAGAGAGAGTATGCTTAGAGTATGAATACACATCATCGGGGCATGGTGTAACTCACCATATTGCTCTCCTATGATACGAATTGTACGGCTAGAGTTTGTCCCGATTCGCTAACTCTCCTACACTCACTAGCTTCTCTTCTATCTTTCTAGCCGTCGACCTCGTTCATCAATCTCTATTCTTATTTGTTATTGGGCAATTACATTGCGTCTTTTGGATTGTTTCCAGCCATGCACTCTCCTAATTTGAGGAGAGTACCTGCGACTTCGGATTTCAGAGAGTCTCATATTATTCTGTCACACCAGAGATTTCCAACTCTCTATATCCTAGATTTCTAACTTAGATCGCCGTACAACAAGGACTATAGGTGTCACATCAATAATGTAATGAGGTACGCAATACTCAACATATGATAAATGGTCCGTGACACGACCGATTTCCGATTCCATCTGATTATCTATTTGATTCCTGAAGAAACATTTCCCAACTTTTCAACTATCCTGACTTTGAGCACAATTCCTCAGAGACTATGCGTCTCAGGAGCAAGCTCTCTCAAAGGTCGTCCATCAACTAAATATATAATACTGGCAACTTATCACTAAGGCTAACTAGTAGTACACTCATAGGTCACTATATAGTTGTCTATATACTAGATCAAATTAATAATATTCTCATATATGTATAATATATCTGATAGGAATTTATGGGTTTAAGCCTCTAGGTCTTTCTCCACAGTAGAAGGAATTATAATTATAATATTAATATAGTATATATATTATATATATATATAATTAATATATATTAATAATATATATATACTAATATATATATTAATTATATATATATAAATTAATATATATTTAATATAATAATTATATTTATATTATATATATTATATTATATATATTATTTACCTGAAGTCTATCAAAATAACTAATAACCAAAAGTATACGAAACTAAGTATTTATTATATATAAATATCTTTATAAATGTCTAATTTGTATATCTACGTATACCGAAATTTTAACATGAATAGTAAAATATACTAGAGAGAGATTATATATTTTTGAATATGCTGTATGACTAGTGTAATTATTAGAGATGACATTATAAATTCACTGGTCGTAATTTATGTAGTATAGTAAGGCAAACTTAGTAGGTGTTTCAAAGTTAATCTATAGAACAGTGGTACTATATATAGAAATTTACTGACAAAACCAATTACGATCATTAAGAAAGAAATTTAGATAAATAATTACGGCATAATTTCTGAGATAATATATTTTTTTAATAATAATAGAAGTTATGTCTTAACTACTAAGTTAATCTATAAAAATATGATTGTAACTATATGAGAGATAGTATAGTTGTTCTAAATCATAAGAAATAATATATAGTAAAGAAACATGAAATATACTAGCTAGGAATAGATAGGTAGTTCACGTTTACACTGTGGTTAATAACATATGTCTAATAACCCCACTTATTAAATTAGTATTTCTTAACAGTAATTTGGAATAACTTATAAAAACACACACCAATTTAGAGGATTAGAATAATATAAGATGCTTTTTTAGTTTAAAAATTATGATTGCTCAGTATATATCAAAAGCTATTTGGGAAAAGATTGTTTGAAGAATTTCAATCCTTTTTCAAACTTAATATTGATTACCTATGAGAATAAAAGTAGCCAAAAAAAAAATGGTTCTAATCTCTTATATTATACTCATAATGAAGCTAGTGTAATCAGCCAACAAATAACAGGAATAAACTCAATGTTTTTTAGATTGGTTTAAACAAGAAAAAAAAAAACATGTGGCATCTGACTATGTGTAAGAGAACATGTTGCCAAAACAACCACCATAATATAGTTGTACCAACATTTAGCTCCATTGGCACATACTCTGATAGTATTTTAAAATAGCCCTACTTTTAGTAGTATATAATATATAGATATTCATATGACGTCAAAATCACTATATATGGGTTTCCACATAGAGTCGGCTAAGAGTACCGTTTTCCGGTGTTTTATACTAATATACCTATCAAATTTATTAATGAGGGGCTTCATACTATCCTAAAGGGTAGGTATAATTTTTATGAGTATTATTTACATGTTGATACACCACATCTGTGACAACTCTATACATGTCCTCAGTACCTCATGTCGTAAGACTGCAATCGGCCGAGAGTGGGGCCAACCTCCGCTAGTCACCTATATTGTTGTTCTATCTGAGATTCCGATCACGTTGACCTCCACCATCCGCCATCTATCAGAGCCATATATGTCAGGCGGATACGTAGTCGTGATCTTATCTCTCTAATGATATTCACTCTCACTGAGTGGTTCTTCACAATTCACCTTTCCGGTCTTCTCCACTTCTCGCGGGACTGCTCCTGAAGCTTCAGGCCTCCTCGCGCCATCTCACCTCCACCTGCTCTCTAGCAGAGCTTCATCTTAATTCGCCATGCATCCTCATAATGGACAGAGTGTTTCCACTACTAACCTAATTCTATAGTCTGCTGAGTCCACCTTATTACTCAATCGAATGAGTGTTTTTATTCACACTACGACTAGCTCAATCCCTCACCTGTCATTGCGTTGACACTCTGTTCGTTCTCTCCTACGCGTCTTGATATGCACAAATTACGACCCGAGTCCTCGGTCAAAAACACACTTACATGCGCTTCACTGCTGTCTGAACGCTACTCTCCTCTTCGACCCTCTGCGAGCACCAATGGTCTCCCGGCCGAAGCCACCAAGGAACAAAGCAGAGTAATTGGCTGAAGCACACCTCACTCGCTCTCACTGTAATATTGCTCTCATTCAACCTTTTGATCCTACTATTATATTTTTTTCAGTACAGTTAAAGATTCGGAGGTGTTTATGAATTACTGCCATCTGTACAGTCATCCCCTGCCATACTGCTCAATCCTAACTAGTACATGTCCTGAGCGCACACACTTCCATCTCTCTTCACACCATAATGTGCTACCTATTGTGAGTTATATTAGCTCGTATACTATGTTTTAATTACATCTCTCTACCTCCGTAATGCCTTCTCCTACTATCGGAGAGTGCCTCCCTGCCTACCTCCCCTACTTTACTATTCGAGTATATGGTCATTGTCTTGTCGCTCCACACACCCTATCACTATCCCATGTCCTTGCTCACGAGGATTCTCTGCTGACACAGCACCGTTTTAGCACAACATTCTCTCACCATCTCCACTCTTCTCCAGACAGAACTGCCCATTATTCACACTGTCTCCCTGCGCAATCCCCACTAAACTTCTTCCTTTACAGCCTCTTATGACTGATGTCAAGAAATATGCCATAAACAGATACCGCGAGGCGCACTACCACAACAGCCACTACCCTCTGCTCATGCTCTACTCAGTTTTTATACACTACGAAACCATTCCTCGTCTTTTATATCCTGTTCTTAACTTACTTAAGGCTCATTCACATTGTTACTTCTTTACCGCCTGTTATCAGCTCCTGTCTTTCGACACTGTCATATATTCCCTCTCTCAACACTCTACTCAATATGTCTTCTACACGGAGGTTAAACAGTATCTATATTGTTCTTTGAGACGAACTAATGCAAGGCGATTATTATGCCTTCTCTTTGTCTCGAGAATTCCATTGTCTGTTATCTCTGTCATTCACTCTACTACAATCGCTCGACAACGATTGGTGAACACTCTGATAGTATCATCCCTAATGGAAGTTCTTAAAACCCTTATCTGAGATCAACCATGTTTTCGTACTTGATAATTGTAGTAACAAATAGACAGCCTTTCATAATAGAGAGAAGAAGGAAAGATTGCTGACAGAAATATACTCTTGAGATCGATATCCTAGTATTGTCGAAAACTTATAAATAATCTCTAGTCTCTCGAATATTTCTTTCATTTATAATTGCTCCTATTGAGATTTTTTTCTCAATGAGTTTTTTGGGGGGAGAGATTTTCTTTTCATATATCTCTGCGGCTGGTACGGGCTTTTGATTATCTTATTTAAATTCTCCTTATATTTTTTGAAGTAAAAATAAATATATAAAAATTATGATATACATATAAATTAGAATTTGTAGCTTCTTTGTAATGTCCAATTTTACAGTATTTAATTATGTAGAATGAGCAAATATTTTAATAGAGATATCTATTTAAAATATTATAAAATGGTTATTAGTAAAATTAAACTTTATTATAATATTAGTGAGAATAGATACATTCTATCTAAACACTATCTATCCTACATATCTCTGATGCGAGGAGAATGAATGAATTGTCGTAATTGGTGAACATGTGTAAGGTTAAATTGTATTAATTTAGCTAATTGTTCCCAGAGAGGTACATATGAGTATAGTTAAATTAGATACATAAATACAAAAGACTATCTAAGTAAAGTAATTAAGTAATATCAATTTATATTTTTTAAATTCGAACATTGTCACCTAATCTAATAAAACTGAGGCTTAACTGGTCAAAAGCTAGTATGTATAGTTACTAATAGTTATATAGTAGTTGTATTACCTATCTATGATAGTAAATACTAGAGAAGCTGATATCTCTATACCCAGGAAAGCTTAATGTTCACATACAATACCCACCAGGTCTGGGTTATTAATTGAGTAATACATCACGTAGGTAAATAATATTGAGTAGATTTTGAAAAAAAAACAAAAAAAAAAAACCCACATTATAGTCACTATTATAAAAAAAAATGTAAGTAAGAGAAACAACTTTTAGATAAATTCATAGATATTTATTTAATATATATATATATTATTTTAATTATAACTAAAATATCTTATTAAGAAATATTGTACGATATGCCAATATCGTAAGACAACATCTAATTAATATATATATATATATATATATATATATATCATACTTATATAATATAATATATATATATATATTAATATTATATATTAATATATATATTAATTATATATAATATATTTTAAATATTATATGTTATATATACCATATATTCAAAAAGAATATAAGATACCATAATAATTAATTTCTTTATCTCTTATTGATATATAAAATATAATTAATAATTAGTAGTATAATATATATATATTATATATATATTATAATAATCATATATATAATTAATATATATTAATATATTATATAATAATATCTTAATTATAATTATTATAATAATATATAGTATAATATATTATATATATTATGAGAGATATATATATATATATAAATAATATATATATTATATATTATAATATATTTATATATATTAGTTAATATATATATATATCTTAATTTAATATATATATATATATATAATATATATATATAAATATATATTAATACATCACATTAAATATAATAAATAGATATTATATACTATTAAATATATATATAGTATATATATTAGTAAGGTATATATATATATATATATAATAATAATATTATTATATGCACCTGATAGAGATTGAGTAACATAAGTGCATAAGTACTGAATGGTACACAGTAAGATTTACTCATAAGAAAGTGTAAGACTTGAGTGTAGAATCGAATATAGACTCATTTGATTTATGTATATTATTCATTTATATAAAGTTATTATTTAAATATAATTATAATTATAACTAATGAGATTAATGTATCTGATTTAAAATTTAATAAATACGGATTATTATCTCTGCCTGTTTTTATAATATTTATTATTTCTATTTCTCATTTGTATTTTACTGAAAAACATTATTTTTACTAGTTTCTCGAAACATTATATTTTATATTCAGTAAGGCTTAATTTTCTTTCATATATTATTTGATTTATATTATACCTCTATATTTCGACAGGTAGATTTTAGTGTGTGATCTACGCTATGTCTATAAATTCTGCTTATTTATATACAATTAAATTTTATATAATTATTAATATAATTGTTATAGAGATATATAATTATCTAAAGAACAGTGTTAGGCAGTCCAGATAGTTATTAATGTGATTAATAATTGGGAATGGGATTCATTCACTTGACTTAATTCAATTTCCAATGTTACAATTAGTTTTTATCTTTTATTAGCATACTATTTAAAAATTTCATTATTATTGTCTACAGTGAACTTTCAAAATTAATCTACTGAATAATTTTTATTAAATCAAGTGCTGAGAATTTTTTTACTTTTTTAATTAAATTTAAACTTTATTTTAATGTTAATTTTAATCAATGGAATTCTAGTTATTATCTCTAATCAATATAATATTTAACGTATTAATTTTTCTATTTGTACTTTGTTGATTAAATTTTAAAGAATCTATTTTTTTTCATTCTACATTTATTTCAATATTTTTTAAAAGGTATATCTGTGAAAATCTTGAAAAGGAAATGCAACTAGGTTCACCAATAATGAAACATAAATATAGTTGTTTATTATTGGCATATTTGGTATGTTATAAAAATTTTTTTTAAAATTATTTACTGATAAAATTTTATGCTTTCAAATAAAAAAAATACAAAACACTTTGAGATCCGCTTTTTTTTTTTTTTTTTTTTGTTTTTTGGTGGTTTTGTTTTTCTGAGTTGGTTTTTGGGTGTTTTTTTACATGCCAACCTGCCTCATCATTTCATCTATATATATATTATATATATTATTATAGCTATATATATATATATATATAGTAATATAATATATATATATATAGTAGTATATCTAGTATATATATACTATATATATTATATATATATATATATTATATATAATATAACTTAAAAACATATACCATATAATAATAAATTTCCCTTAATTTATAGTATTATAATAAGTATATATATAGTATATATCATATATAATAAGTATAAATATCATAGTATATATATATATATATATACTATATTAATATGATATATATTATATATATATATATACAAATATATAATATATATATATATATATATAATATATATATATATATATATATAGTATATATATATTATATATATATATTATATATATATATATATATATATATATAATATATATATTTATATTAATATATATATATACTATATATATAATATATATAATATATATATATTATATAGTATATCTATAACTATATATATTATATCATATATATATATATATGGCCATATTTGTAATCTGTACCGTGACTTTTTTCTGAAAAAAATTTTCTTTCAAAAAAAATTTCTAAGTTCAGAAAAGTTAGGTTAATAAAGTTTTCTAGAGAAAATTCTTTAGTGGCAAGCTTCTGGAATTATGCCAAAAGTTGCCACTAAAATAATTTTTTTTAGAAAAAAGTCACAGTACAGTAAATCTACAAATATGCACATATATATATAATATATTAATATATAGAATATTACTTACTATATATCAAAGTAATATATATATAATATTATATATATCTAATATATTATATATATGATATATATTATATATATATAGTATATATATATATATTTTATATTAATATAATACTTTCAGATGATATATATATATATATAATATATATATAATATATATCCTAATATATATTATATAATATATTATATATATATTATATATATATATATATAATATAATATTATATATATATATGATATTATTACTTATTCATGTGAAACTAATTTGTTTTTAAATGCAATGAAGAGATCTACGCCATGATTCATTTGCTAGGCGTTTTTGTCGGTGCTTTGCGTTTGATGCTCCAAACTTTGCTTCGCTTTCCAGAATATTGCCCAAGAGGATACACTTAAGGTGTTGTATTGTTTATCATTTTTAATTAAAGTACAATTTGGGATTTCACTTTCAATATCTTTCATTTCTTAAATTTCTCTCCATGTTTAAGATAATAAAATTAGATTACACTTCACATATGAAAAAAGGTTAATTCTTTTAACCACATAATATGCACAACAACTATTTTAACCGACACTTCTATGTTAAAGGACGTGTCATACTGCCATTAATTTTCATTTTAATCCTTGTAATGTACTGCTGCTATGACACCAGAGATTAAATAGGAATGTTTTTTTTATCGAAACAAAATAAAACGTTTTGAAGTCCATACTCCCTATAAGACTTTTTGAGCCGGAGTGATTGTGTGATTTTGATGAGGTCTGGGCAGACCAAAATTTTTCCAATGCAAAAGTTGTTGCGAAAGTACTGGTCGTAAAGTTGATGTAGGTCAATGTAAGTGTGTAAGGCGATGTTTTTGTGGTCAGTAAGGTTGAAAAAATACATCAACAGCTTAACAAAAATTAACCTTTAGTCTCTCTCTTTCTTCTTCACCTTTACAACAAACAAAATAAAATGAAACATTTGGAAACCAGTCGAGATTCAGATTTTTTTTTTTTTTTTTTTTTACTGATACCACCACTCACGGGACCAATGCCCTTATTCAAAAAAAGGAGGGGGCAAAAAATAAATAAATAAATAAAATAAAAAAATAAAAAATTATAATAAAGAAAATAAAAATTAAAATAAATGAAAAGTAAACCACCCCCCCTGACCCTTGCCTAACGCAATTCCCTCAGGTGGGCGCAAGACGCGGGACTTAAATAGAGGAAGATTAAACATTGCGGGAAATAAAAGAAGGCAAGGAGTTCCACAAAACAGATGTGGCTGGAAGAAGGAGGTACTACGAGTGATCCTTGAGTCTCCAAAATTTCGCACAATTTTCATGAGAGAACAAGGAACCTCTTGTGTTACGTAGGGCGACGCAGTGGTGAGGAATGCGAGAGGTCAATTCGCGACACGCTCGTTGTAATACCTGATAAAAAGAGAATAGGGGCACCTACGTCAGCCGACGCAGAAGAAAGAGGGTTCCAAGGCGAGTCAGAGAGTATGGGGCAGTTTAATTAGCCTCTTAGCCTTAGCTTCATCTATCCAAAAGGAGGGTGGAACCGGATCCACCCAAATGTGGGACGTATTCCCATGCAGGAGCGATAAGACCATTTTATAAAAAAATATAACTTCTAAAAAACTAAAAATCTGAGCAGAAGAAAAAAATTCACAGCAATCTGAACAGAATTCCCAGCTTTTTGAGGCATTTTAGCAACCGATGTGATTGAGGTCTCCCAAGTAAGTTCACTATTATATGCTTGTAGTCCTAGAATGTTATGTGTTTACGGGTTAGACATTAGAGCCATCAAAGGGATGGGAAAGTTGGGAGTGAGATATTGCTTACGGAGTAGGGAATATGAAGAAGTTGAAGTTTTCAAGGAGTTGAACTTCACAAGATTACGGTTACCCTACTGAGAAATTCCGACCAATCGGCAAGAATTGAATCGGAAAGCTGTAGACGAGAGCAACTCATAGATACAAACGAGGGAGCATCAATCTAAAACAGAGTGGAAGAAGTGGAGAGTTGAAGTCATACGGCATAGAGAGTGAACGAGTTAGAATTTGCAGCTGAAGAGATCTTTTGCATGAAAAAAGTTGATGAATAAAGTTGGAGATAAAAACAGAAGACCCTGAGGAACACCACAAGTTATAAGATATAGCAGTAGGAAGACGTGGTTTGGAGCTCCCATCAACAAGAGCGAAATGGAACGATCTGAAAGAAAATAACTAGACAAGAGTAAGCAAAGCGAAGGAGGAAATCCCAAAGGAAGGTAGCTTAGAGAAAGTAGCGACGCATGCCATATCCTGTCAAAAGCTTTAAATATGTCAAGTGCTACCACACAAGACTCCCCATGATCCTTTAAGGGCAGAAGACCATAGAAGTCAGTTAGATAGGAAGTGATATCCCAGTTGTCTCGAACGTCGATAAGCCATACTGACGAATGCTGAAAGAAGGGAATGAGATTCTAATGTGATCGAGGAAAGAAGAGTTATGTAATTCTATATATGAAGAAATACAAGTTAAGGCAATAGGTCGATAGTTAAAAAGGAATCAGAGCGGCTACCTTTTTTGGGTTGGCTGAATAAAAGCGCGCTTCCAGCATTGAGGAAAAAGTATTAGTTTTAAGGCATAGGGAGTAGAGTTGAAGCCGAGGACAGGCGCCAAAGCTCAGAAGCACACTGCCCTCACAAACACCGAGGAGGAATGCCATCCCTGGGCCCAATCTGGCCCTCCGGACGTTCATAGGATCTCAGTATCTCATGTACTCGATCATGAGTAAATGACAGGTAGAGACATTGGCCACCTGAGAGGGGATGGGGCAGGAGGAGGGGAGCCGGAATCATCAAGGGTGGAATTAGATGAAAAGAAGACGCAGAGATTAGCTTTTCAGCAGGAGTGTTAGCAACAGAACGTCAGAACGGATAAGAGGGGGGAAAGGCAGATTTACAAAAGTTATTTGAGATGTTTTTTGGCAAGAGGCCATGAAATTTTTATGCAAGAAGTGAGAAACCCAAGAGGAGATCACACTTCCTTTTAGTGTAAGAACGCTTGGCCAGTCGAATAATATCCCTGCATCGATTTCGAGCAGAGCGAAAATTAGTTAGAGTAATAGGAGAACGAGAGTTCTTCCAAGCCCTATACGCAATGTCACGCTCCTGGATGGCACGAGAACAAGAGCCATCGAACCATGGATTATGGGGAGAAAATGATTTAGTGGAAGATGGAATGAACCTGTTCATTCCATCCGTGATCACGGCTCCTACCTTTTCAGCAGAAGCAGAGGCGTTCTCCGGAACAAAACATGATTCATTCCTGCGATAGTTGGCAAAAAAGCGACGCAATGCATCCCAATTAGCCCGATTAAAGTGCCAGAAAGTTCGCTTAGGGGCTGGGGCGGATGCTGCTGGAAATGATGTGTTATACTTTAGAGCTACAAGATTGTGGTCAGAATTACCGATAGGAGGGAAAATGGTGTATTTAGATGAGCCTTGAACCCAATCCCAATATAAAAAACATAGGTCTTTTAGAGTTTAGAATTGACCTACTTTAAGACAACCCTAACTCTGCCCTTACCACACACAGATCTACCCACAACCATACCATTACATAGACCACACAATGACACCCATATTAACATTCAAAACTAACTTACTCTAGAAGATTTACTGATCCTTCTGACATAAACAATTCCAACATTATACATACAAAGAACGACTCAACAAATAGATCCCATCATAGTTGATAGACATATGGAGCACACCACTTATTTGAACCTTGCCAACCACCTGACCCCTTTTTTTGACCGCGACCTTTTTTGACCTTGACCCTTTTTTGGGCCTTGACCTTTTTGGGCAACCCAAATTTTTTGAGAACCCAAATTTTTTGAGAACCCAAATTTTTTGGCAACCCTATTTTTTTGGCAACCCTAATTTTTTGGCAACCCTAATTTTTTGGCAACCCTAATTTTTCGGCCACCCTGCTAATTTTTGGCAACCCTTTTGAAAGAAGGGCTTGGCGCACAAACGGTTGCGTCAGGCAACCCGTTGTCAGTGTCCCCCCCCCTAATTTTCGACCAACCTTGGTCTCCATGGGTCAATTTTGGCCGCAGACTCTAAATTTTTTGGCATCCCCGACAATCATGCCCTTTTTTGATGTTTTTACCTTTTTTGTCCTTGACCTTTCCTCCAAAGGGTCTTCCCTGGGTCAATTTTGGCCCACCGCTAATTTTTGGCCCACTCGTGGCCCCACCGTCACATATTTCGTTCCTAACTTGAACGTATGTATGGATCTATCCTACTTGAACACCTACACACACACACACACACACACACGTTCACACACACACACACCACAACACATACATACATACCACACACACCTACTTTGCACTTAATACAACACATTCACTATGCACACTTATAACACACGTTCACAATGACACTTACATTTACCCAATAGACACTTACATTTACACTTATACACACGGGCGCGCACACGCACACACACACACCACACACACACACAACAACCACACACACAGGACCTACACTTTTATGACACACATTCACTATGATATTAATACACACATTCACTATGACACTTCATTTACCCATAGACACTTACATTTACACTTATATACACACACACACAGTCGACACACACTCACACACAGATTTACTTACACTCACCAGATATCGTACTTACAACCCGCAATTTTACTTTTACACTCACCAGATTTTACTTAGACACTCACATGGTACACAGATTTTACTTAACACTCACGACAGATTTCTTACACTCACACAGATTTAACTTACACTCACACACAGAATTACTTCCAATCCACAGATTTACTTCACACACAGATTTACACACACACCACAGATTTACTTACACTCACACACATATTTACTAACACACAACACACAGATTTACTTACACAAGCAGATTTAACTTACACTTACACACAGATTTACTTACACACCCACACACGCACACCACACACAACAACACATCAACACACCACTTTTACAACTTATACAACATTCACTAATGAACACTTACATTTAACATGACACAGCGTACAAACACACTACCACCCCTTTCCATGGGTCAATTTGGCCCACCCTAATTTTTTGCCATCCCTATTTTTTCTTCGGCAGCCCTAATTTCTCGGCCAACCCTTTGGTCTTACAGGGTCAATTTTGAGAAACCAAATTTTTCGGTCAACCTTTTGTATTCCATGGGACAATTTTTGGGCATTGTAACTTTTTTGACCTTGTAGCTTTCTTGATGGCTTTGATGGTTCCATCACGTACAGCAAGTATCTAGTGTGTGTCTATTAGTGTTCTATGATTATTCTATGAGTATTAGAAGAGTGGTGAGTGCAAGGTGAGTGCCAAGTGAGTGCCAGTGAGTGCAATGAGTGCCAAGTGAGTGCCAATGAGTGCCAGTGAGTGCCACATAGTGCCAACTGAGTGCCACATACTGCCAACTGAGTGAAACTTTTTTCAAGCCTTTTCTAGCCCCCCCTGAGCCTAGAATCCCTAATATGGTGTCTACCCCTAAAGGCGTTTATAAGGGATGAGGAATCGATTGGTGTATTTTACAAGCTGCTAGGATGCTTCCTACTATGAGTTACTCTTTTCTAATCACTTTATAGCGATATATATATATTATATATATTAAGTAATTAGTATATATAGTAGTATATATATATACGTATATTTATATATAATATATATAATATAGGTATATATATATATAATATAGGTATATATTACTTGCACACACCTACACACATACACTATAACTTTAACTCACAATTCACTATGACACTTATACACACACTATGACACTTATACAGCACCTGTACCACTACTCCATAGGACCACTTACATTTAAACACCATACCTTACACTCAACCCACACACAGATACAACTTACACTTACCATCTCACACCAGCTCGATATTTTGATGCTCAACTTTGGGATTGCCTAACTTTGATGCCGTCAGCATTAATGCCTCAGCATTGATGCCTCTACTTTGAAGGTTCATCTTTGATGACTCATCTTTGATACCATCTATTTGATGATTCATCATTGATACATGTTCTAACCTTTTCTAGACTTTTCTATCCCCCATCATAGAACAACACTGGTCGGAGTACTTTTCCCCTAGTTCATAAGCTGACCCACAGGACGCAGCAAGCCCCCTCCCCGCAAAAAGGATGGAGGCCCGACCCGCAGGTGCGTCCCGCCGCGTCCCCGGCCGCCGCGTCGCGTACCAGCCCACCGCGTGCGCCCGCAGGCGCAATATTCACGCGCGAATGACGCGCGCCAGGCGCCGCGTGCGCCCGCGGCGCCATACATCCACCGCGTAACCACATATTTGGTATCATTAATTATTATAACCTCCTCAAAAATTACATCGCACAGTATGCTAAGATTCACTAACCGTCTTATGCTTAAAGTCTCAGGATGCTGAGTATGCGCGTATTGCTGAGAGGTACAGCTGCAGATCGAGATTTATGTCACTGTTGTGGTTTTGTAATAAAACACCTGCATCTGAGTACCAAGGATTTTTAAAATAAACTAATGCGCATGAACACATGTTAATAATAATTCGTAATATCCTTGTACAAGTACAACAACCTAATATTTATACATCCTGATGGGACGGAGTGTCCCCAAAAGATATCATCCCTCTAGGATGTATGCCTACCACTTTGAATACAACGCTCCATATTTTCGCGGCCCCGGGTAGTAATATTACGCCGGCGGGTTTATGCGGCTGTTCCGCACCGGGTTCAGCGCTTGCGGGCGCTCTTGCGTTTTGCTTCAAGTGATCTACTATAAATCTAGTGAAGTAATTATTATCTATTCTAGTGAAATTAATAATTTTCCTCAATGTAATGTATTTTATTATATAACCATATGATATATGCGCACTCTGAACGTAAAAACTAGTAAAACACTTTTAATGACAAAATCAGTATACTTGTGCACCGCTTAACACGCTAAAATGACTATGAATTTTTAAAAACTGAGTTTGGGTCTAAAAGATAATAAAACACTCACCTGCTCAATACAAGTTTAAAGAAAAAGGTATAATTTCAAAAGACGATAAAATAAATCTCGCCCAATCACATACGAGGTCATATAGAGATAAGATTTACTCCGTCCACTCAAGTAAGGAAAACAATTTCCTTCTACCTGCTTAAAGGATCTTACCGATTCAGCATTTTTTAATTTGAAATATTTTATAAAAATAAATAATGAAATAATAATGGATTCTTGTCTTATAGCTCGGAATTACCTTTTGACCTGGTATGAGGCTTAAATCAGCCTGGGATACAAACGAAGGGAGCAGTAGTATCCTCAGCATCTTATAGGAGCTACAGATTTCTAGTGACGCGTTAGTACGGAGTAGCTGCGTTAATTGCAGCCACAATTTTACAGACAAAAGGATCAGTGTTTGAAATATATTTTGAACCTGGAATTACGGCCTAAATCGCCCCGGGAATAACAAAAAGGATTTATCCTGAATTTAGGCTAAAGTAGTTATTTCAAACATTTTACAGAGAGAGGTCAATCGTTTCGTATCTGTAAGGAGTGCGGGTTGTTGTGTTTTCCCGTGATTGTACATAAGCATAATAAATAATAATAATCAAAATCCGAACTATTTAAAAAACTTTGTAAATATTTTTAAGTTAACATCGAGCGAATAATATAAATGTAAATGACATAATAATTGTTATTTTAAATAAAATAACTTAGAATGATTTTAATATTACATGTTATGTTAACAGAGAAGAACTTATTTTTGTTATTTTATCCTTATTTACACTGCTAAAGATGATGTAAAAGCAGTAAAGTCAATAGAAAGTATTAAACAGTTAAATAATAAATTCTTTGTTCACAGATAATGGTTGATTTATTATCTATAGAAGTTTTGAGAAATTTTAAAACACTTTTATGTTATATTTGAATGAGTAATATAAATGTAACCTGCCATTAATTAAAACATAAAATGTTTTAATAAATTTACGTTAATGTTGTGTAAAAGTGTAGTGGAGCGTGTGTGTGTAAATGTCGTGTGCGTGTGGTGTGTGTGGGTGTGTGGTGTGTGGTTGTGGTGTGTGTGTGTGTGTGTGTGGTGTATGTGTGCTATAAATAATAATAATCAATAATTGAAGTAAAATAACACTAAGTATAATAATAAAAATAAAAATAAAATGTTTTAAATAAATTATACGTATATGTAATAAGTGTAAAGTGTGTGTGTGTGGTGTGTGTGGTGTGTGTGTGTGTTGTGTGTGCTGCGTGTGTGTATGTGTGTTCTAAATAATAATAACAGTAGGCATGAAGTAAATAACACAAGTATAATAATAATAAAAATAAAATAATAATAATAAAATAATAATAAACATAAATAAATAATATAAATAATAAAAGTATCAAAAACAAAATAAAAACTTGTTTGGAACTAGGAGAGCGAGGGCAAGTAAAAACATGAGTTTAAAGCTGTAAAACATGAGTTAAAAGCCAGTAAATAACATGAGTTAATAAGAAGTAAACATATGAGTTAAGGCAGTAAAATAAGTTAAAGCAGTAAAGCAGTAAACATAAGCATACCTATTCCCCTTGTTGGCTATGTAACAACTCTATGATTTACTTTGATTTACTGCTTTAGAGGTATTGTAATCTGTTAATAAACTTAATGAGTTAAAGCAGGTAAAACTATGAATGTAATCATAAAGCAAATTTAAAAAAGCACATGGTAAAGCATATGTAAAAAAAGGTATACTATTCCCCTTGTTGCTATGTACACCTCTATTGATTTTACTGATTTACTGCTTTAAGGTATGTATTTTTAAATAAATATGTGAGTTAAAGCAGTTAAAACATATGAGTTAAAGCAGTAAAGCAGAAAGTTAAAGCAGTAAAGCAGTAAAACAAAAGCATACTAATCCCCCCTTGTTGCTATGTAACACCTCTATTGATTTACTGATTTACTGCTTTAAGGTCATGTAATTTAATAAATAAAGAAGCAGTTAAAGCAGTAAAACATATGAGTTAAAAGCAGTAAAACATGAGTTAAAGCAGTAAAACAGTAAAACAAAAGCATACTAATCCCTTTGTTGTTAGGTAACACCTCTATTGATTTACTGATTTACTGCTTTAAGGTATGTAATGTTAATAAATATGTGAGTTAAAGCAGTAAAACATAATGAGTTAAGCAGTAAACATGAATTAAAGCGTAGCGTAAACAAAAGCATAACTAATTCCTTAGGTGTTAGGTAAAACCTCTATTGATTTACTGATTTACTGCTTTAAGGTATGTTAATGTTAATGTTTTTAATAAATTTCGTACAATTGTAGTAAAATGAATGTTTATATATCAGACACGCTCTGGTTTTTTTTTCTTCTTACATACAATTTTTAAAAATTGTATAAATTAAAAGTATTAAGTAAGAATAAAGATGTCTTAATGAGTTACCAGTTTTAAGGTTCGCGAAAATCGTTTTAAAATGAAAATGTTTAGTATGAGAATAAAAATGAATGACTCGTAGTATATATATATATATATATATTTTTTCATTCGTCGCGGGATATTGCCCTGCGAGCGCGCGCGGCGCGGCGGGGTACGCGGAGATAGTGGCGCCTATAGCGGAGCGGCACGCGGCGGGGTTACGGGAAATATTGCACCTGCGGGCGCACCGCGGCGGGCGGGAACGCGGGAATATTGCCGGGACGCCCCTGCGGGTGCGGGGTTGGCTGCGTCTTTGCGCGGAAAGGCTCACGCACATGCGCCCTGGGGGGCTAACTAGCTTATTGGATGCTAGGGGAACAGCATTTCATATCTAGACGTCTGTTTGTACTGCGCTGAGGTGTAAGATGCAGAGCATTGAGTCCATCAAGAGATCGAATTTCATTTCAGAAGAGATGAATAGCAATATATCTGAATGAGATATCTCGGAAAGATGACGTCTATCAAAGATGGTCATCAAAGATGAACCTTCCAAAGTTGAGGCATCAATGCTGAGACATTAATGCTGAGCTGAGGCATCACAGTTGAGGCATCAAAGTTGAGGCATCAAAATAGGTCAAGTGTGTGAGCTGTAAGTCTGTATGTGTGTGTGGTGTGAGTGTAAAGTTTGGGTATAATGGGTTAGTGTAAGTGTCTATGGAGAGTGTGTATAAGTGTGTTTATAAGTGTCATAGTGTGTTAGAGTGTCATAGTGAATGTGTGTATAAGTTGCATTGATGATCACTCTGCGTAGCCTGTATACGCGTGATGCTAAACCAATAGATTTATAATGATATACTGATGACTTAATTCTAGCATTACTAAAGTATCTCGTCTATATATATATATATATATTATAATGAGTATATATTATATACTAAAATTATTACTGATATATATATAATCAGAACATAGATAAGTATACGATATATATACACTGATATATAATATGAATATATATATATATACTACGTTAATATATATATTGTACTAGGTACTATGATAATAGGTCTGATCGGCCACCGAACGATGATATTGTTGTTTAGAGAAAGACTACTAAGACTAAATAGTAGGAGAGCGTCCTAGCAGCTTGTAATATACACCAATCGTTTCCTCATACCTTATAACTAGGGGTAGACACCCAAATTAGGGCTATTCGGGGCTCAAGGGGAGGCTAGAAAGGCTTGAAAAGAGTGGGCCACTTCAGTTGGCTCACTAATAGTGGACTCAGTTGGCATTTTTTTGTATTTTCTATGTGGCACTCACTTGGCAATCACTTGGCACTCAATTGGCACTCCAATTGACACTCATTGGCACTCACTTGGCCACTACCTGGCACTCACCTGGCACTCATCTAATACTCATAGACTAATAGAACATCACTAGAGACATCTTTACGGTGATTGGGAACCATCAATAGCCAATCAAAAAAAGCTAACAAGGTCAAAAAAGATTACAATGCCAAAATTGTGACCCTGGTATACAAAAGAGTTGCCGAACATTTTGGGTTCTCAAAATGTCCCAATGGAAGACCAAAAGGGTTGGCCGAATAAAATAGGGTTACCAAAAAATTAGGGATGGGCTAAGCCCCTAAAGGGTGGGCCAAAATTGACCCACGGAAGACAAAGGTTGTGTAGGCTAGGTGTAGGTGTACGCTAAGGTGAAGCGCTGGTAGAACGGCTAGGTTAAGTGTAGGCTAGCGTTAGGCTGGTGGTAGCCTAGGTGTAGGTGTACGCTAAGGTGAAGGCTGGGTAAGAGGCTAGTGTAGGTGGTAGGCTAGTGAATGCTGGGGTGAGGCTAAGTGTAGGTGTTAGGCTAGCAAAACATCAAAAAAGGGGCTAAGCCCCTAAAGGGGGACCAAAAATTAGGGTGGGCAAAAATTGACCCATGGAAGACCAAAGGGTTGGCCGAAAAAATTAGGGTCGGGGAACACGTTACAACAGGTTGCCTGCGGCAACGGTTTGGCGGCAACCCTTCTTCGAAGTTGGCAAATTAGGGTTGCAAAAAAGTAGGGTTGCCAAAAAAATTAGGGTGCCAAAAAAAATTAGGGTTGCCAAAAAACTAAGGGTTGGCCAAAAAAAGGTCAAGAGGCCAAAAAATTTGGGCTCTCAAAAGGTCAAGGCCCAAAAGTCAAGGGCAAAAAAGGTCGCGGTCAAAAAAAAAGGTCAGGCGCAGGTAAAAAAATTTAGGTCAAAAAAGCCCCCCTACTACTCCCATCATAAACAACATTTTGAACTCCTTCACTTTTTCAAAAAATAAAACCAAAACTTTTATGATAATTTATTTTATGTATTTTTTTTTTCTATATTTAATTTAAATTTAGTTTATATAACACAGCACCTGAGAGCAAGATTGGTCGATACGCATTTTGCTAGATAATTCACTGGTCATAATTAATTTGCTGAAAAATTCTGATAGTTCAAGACCCTGCGTATAGTAAAACTGCTATTAGTAGTGCGCAGCAAAGAAATTTGATTGTTCTTCATTCTATTTAGAATAAGGACTTACAAGCATATATATATATATATATATATATATATATATATAACTGTAATACATAAACGGAAATAATTATAAGATTAATAGTAACCTATATATACTTACAATACTGAATAACAGTACATTATATTAGAACGAGGGTGATGGCCTGCCTCTGACTAATGCGACTATATAGACGTAAAACTAGTCATACTATTATGATCCTGTGTAGTATCGCAAGCAGTAATTCTGATTA
>JABUQX010129591.1:2500-7500 GCA_015478945.1 Trachelipus rathkii
TAGTATTCTTACGTTTTTGGCGCCCTCACCCTTTTCGATAGGAAGCAATAGAGGTATCGCTTTCAAACTTGGTATATGTTCTATTCATGTGTTAAGCTCGTTACACGCGAAATTTCAAGTCGCTAGGATGTATATAGGGGGTACCTCTCCCCGAGAGCGTAGCTCAAATAATGGGTTACGCCATTGTTGCGGCTTTCGAGCGGATGAGATTAGGCTTAAGACGAGTTCCGACCAATCGCCCAGGTGTATGAAGCGCGTGAGCACGTGCGCATACACACATTATTATTATTATTATTATTATTATTATTATTATTATTATTATTATTATTATTATTATTATTATTATTATTATTATTATTATTATTATTATTATTATTAATGCATCGAAGAATCGATTCCCGAATGGAATCGATTCTGAGTAGAAAAACGATTAATGCAAGGAATCGTTTTTTACGCACTCCGACTCCGCCTTCCGCCGCGGTTCCTTCTTCGCATCCGGTTCTGACTCCGACTTCGATTGCCAGCCAGCCTCCGAGCTCCGACTCATCGTATCGTGCTAAAAATTTGGAGGGTTAGATGAGTGACAATAACACCTCATGCGTTAACGAGGTTACATGACCATGCATCCCTATGGGGGGATGCTGGCCCCCCTCAAACATTGAATATTGACGTAGAAAGCTGAAACTCGGTATACAATCTTCATATAAGGTACTCACATCATATATGGATTAAATTGCCGTACACACCCCAAAGGGGGGGTCTCCAGCCTCCAAACCTGAAATATTGACATAGAACGACGAAACTTCGTATACATCTTTATTATGATGTATCCTCGATACAGAAAATAAAAAAAAAAAAAAATAAAAATAAATAAAAAAAAATTAAAAAAATTAAAAAAAAATTTAAAAAAAAATTATAAAAAAAAATTAAAATAAATAAAATTTCTTATTCTTTTTATGTTTATAACTTACAAATTTACGTTTTTACATACCCTAAAACAGTAAATCAGTAAATCAGTAAATCAAACTGCCCTCCTCAGCCCTTCCGTGATCTATTGATCTATTGTTCTATTGATTTAAGTCATATTTTTTACTAAAATTGTCATGTTTTACATACCCTAAATCAGTAAATCAGTGAAAATCAAACCACCCAACCTACACTCCTGTCCAACCATGATCTATTGATCTATTGATCTATTGATCTATTGATCTATTGATCTATTGATCTATTGATTCAAGTCACATTTCGAGTATCATTTTGGATAAACATAACATAAAAACAAATTCTTTATACACTGATCAACGAATATATGCTAACGTAACAAAGTTTTCACATTAATAAAGCTTACTTAGCATCATCTGAACTATGAATATAATGCACAACGACAAACCTGACACACTTTACGCACGAATAAACTGTTAACATTAACAGAGTTCCATACTTAACAATAAAGTACCTAGCACAGCATACAAAACGTAACCTATTCACACTTTTTCAAGCATATTTCTAACATATCAATGTTACTTTATATTAACATGGCAATGTTAACAAAATTTATCACAACAATGGATAATTATCATATGATCAACAGACTATACTCTAACGTAATATAGTTTCCACAATAAAATAACACCATAACCGCTGCTGGAACTAAGAAAATAGTAGTACAAAGACAAACTGTGACTTTACACGAATAAACTGCGGTAACAAAATTCCATAACACCAGTAAAGTAACTAATATTGCATGCAAAACGTAGCCTATTCATACTTTTTTTCTAGCATATCTACCATATTAACATTAATCTTACAGTGTTTAGTATTTTATTATCAAAAATGTGTGTCCTTAACCTTGTCCAATTATCCTTACAGACCAACAGATATATGCAAACGTAACAAAGTTTTAACATTATCATAGTAATATTTAACAAAGAATTTATCATAACCTTACTAAATATCATAATCCCCCAACAATAATTGCAAACATAACAAAGTTTTCCAAACATAACATAAAAATATAGGCTGTCAAAACATAGCATAAAAAATGGTTCATGAATAAAATGTCGTGATGTGTTTATGATTACAAACATTAGTAAATCTCTCGAGCACCGATGCTCCACCATCACTGGCATAGTCAGATCACTTTTGATCTATCAGTCAGCAAATTCATGTCACATATCAGGTACCATTTCGAATAACTATAGTACAAAATAAGTTCTTTATATTCAATGAATGTATGCTAACGTAACATTGTTTCCACATTAATAAAAACTAACATAGCATTACCAGAACTAAGAACATAATGTACAATGACAAACCTATCACACTTTACGCCCGAATAAACTACTAACATTTTCAAAGTTCCATACTTAACAACAGTAAAGTACCTTGCACAGCGTACAAAACGTAACCTATTCACACTTTTTCAAGCATATCTCTAACATATCAATGTTAATTTACATTAACACTATTGATTTACGTCGCATTTCGAGTATCATTTCGGATAAACATAGCACAAAAATGAGTTCTTTATATACAAACCATCGAATATATGCTAGCATAACAATGTTTTCCGCATTAATAAAAAGCTAACATATCATCATATGAACTAAGAAAACATATAAGCCACAACGACAAACCTAACAACTTACACTAATAAACTGTTAACATTAACAAAGTTCCACTTAACACAGTAAAGTAACTAACTTTACATACAAAACGTAACCTATTCATACTTTTCCCAAGCATATCTCTAACATATCAACGTTATTCTTACATTGACACAGTAACATTTATCAAAAATGTATCATACTCCTGTCCGATTATCATACAGACCAACAAATATATGTAAACGTAACGGGTTTTTTACATTATCTTAAGTAATGTTAACGAAAATTTATCATAACCTTACCTAAATATGATAATCCCAAAGAATAACTGTAAACATAACAAAGTTTTATCCAAACATAACATAAAATAACAACGTTTTATCCAACATAACATAAAAATAAGTTGTTTGAATAAAATATATAGTAAAAGTACTAATAGTTTACCGAATTTAAAGCAGTAAATCAGTAAATCAGTAAATCAAACCTGCCATACCACACTGCCCTCCCCTACCGGAAGCCCATCCACGACCTTTTTGATCTATCCGGTCTAATGATTCAGGTCACATATCAAGTACCATTTCGGATAAACATGGTACAAAAAAAAGAGTTCTTTATATACTAACCAATGAATATGCTAACGTAACATTGTTTTCCATTAATAAGCTAACATGCGTACCAAATTCAAGTCGCAATGTACAATGACAAGAGCCTAACACACTTTACGTGCGATAAACTACTAACATTAACAAAGTTCCATACTTAACAACAGTAAAGTACCTAGCCAGCGTACAAGAACGTAACCTATTCACACCTTTTCAGCATATCTCTAACATATCAATGTTAATTTTACATTAACACTATTGATTTACGTCGCATTTCGAGTATCATTTCGGATAAACATAGCACAAAAATGAGTTCTTTATATACTAACCAGCGAATATATGCTAACATAACAATGTTTTCATATTAATAAAGCTAACATAGCATTATATGAACTAAGAAAATAATGTACAACGACAAACCTAACACAACTTACGTGCTAATAAACTGTTAACATTAACAAAGTTCCACACTTAACACCAGTAAAGTAATTAACTTTACACACAAAACGTAACCTATTCATACTTTTTCCAAACATGTCTCTAACATATTAACGTTAATTTTACATTGACACAGTAATATTTAACAAAAATTTATCATAATCTTGTCTAATTATCATACAGAACAACGAATAACTGTAAACATAAAGTTTTATCCAAACATAACATAAAAATAAGTTCTTTGAATAAAATATCATAGTAAATTGTAATAGTTTACTGATTTTAAAGCAGTAAATCAGTAAATCAGTAAATCAAACTATCAACCCCTCCCCACCCCTCCAACCATGACCTTTTGATCTATTGATCTATTGATTCATGTCATATTTCGAGTATCATTTCTGATAAACATGACACAAAAATAAGTTCTTTATATACTAACTATCGAATATATGCTAACGTAACAAAGTTTTTACATTAATAAAGCCAACATAACATAACCTGAACTAAGAATATAATGTTCAATGACAAACCTAACACACCATACGTACGAATAAACTACTACCATTAACAAACTTCCTCACTTAACAACAGTAAAGTACCTAACACATCGTACAAAACGTAACCTATTCACACTTTTTCAAGCATATCTCTAGCATATCAATGTTAATTTTACATTAACCGTAATATTTAACAAAAATTTAGCATAACCCTGTCTAATCATCATACTGACAACGAATATAATGCTAACGTAACAAATTTTTTTACATCAACGTAATATTTAACAAAAATTCATCATAACCTCGTCTAAATATCATAATCCCCAACGAATAATTGCAAACATAACAAAGTTTTAACCAAACATAACATAAAAATAACAAAATTTTATCCTGACATAACATAAAAATAAGTTCTTTGAATAAAATATCACAGTAAAATGTAATAGTTTACTGATTTTAAAGCAGTAAATCAGTAAATCAGTAAATCAAACCATCCATCCCTACAGTCCCCTACCCCCCACCCGCCTATGATCTATTGAACTATTGATTCAAGTCATATTTCGAGTATCATTTTGGATAAACATAACAAAAAAATAAGTTCTTTATATACTGACCTACGAATATATGCTTACGCAACAAAGTTTTAGCATCAATAAAGCTAACATATCATAACCTGAACTAAGAATATAATGTACAAATGCAAACCTAACATACCTCGCGTATGAATAATCCGCTAACATCCTGAAAATTCCCTACTTATCAAAGGTAAAGTAGCTAACAGGTCATACAATACTCGATATGTTCCCACTTTTCCCGCATATCAGCAACAGGTAAAGACCGTATTATCTAACAAAATC
>JABUQX010129591.1:12500-27844 GCA_015478945.1 Trachelipus rathkii
TATAGCTTTAAACTTATTTTAAAAATCATAAACATCGGGGCTTTGAAAGTGTTATAAGGTCGTGCTCTCTCGTAAAAAGTATTATATCTCTCCACGTACATCATGATCCGTCTTAACAGATATACCTCTATACAAGACATTATATAATGGGTCATCAAGAGCCCCTGCTGTATTGTGTCAATCATATAAAAAAATCCAAGCTTCTCTGAATATTTCAAGTGTACTTATCCCTCTACATATTCCAGTAACAAGTATGTTTTTATGAGTTCAGATGAATTTCTTTGCATATGTAAACATGCTGAAGATTTGGCTATGGAACACTTTAAGTCATGCGAAGTTTTAAACCGGTTTAAAACAGTTATTAGCAGTAGTGGGATGACGATGGTAAGCAACTCACTTTATCTTTTTCTTAATATCTAAATACATACAGAATGGATATTAGAATATGGCAGATGTGTAGTGAAACAGATGTATTTGAACCTACATCTTATGGATTCTATATTAATGGTCTACCTCAGATAAAATATTTGTCTGAGGTACGTAAAAGAATATTAATGCATTTGAAGAAAACGAAAATAATGACTAATTATGTCACTGTAGCGCATTATATGTTGTATCAGGAATATTATGTATTTAAAAAAATGTTAACTAATAATTCTGAAACTATTATTAATGAGTTTTTAGCCTCGATAGATGTGCAAAAATTTATTTGCTTATTTAGAGAACATTGGCGAGGATCTTTAGCAGAAGCGGGGCGAGAAATAGTAAGTAACTCATCTTATCTTTTTCTAAATATCTAAATACATGCAAAATGGAAATTAGAATATGGCAGATATGTAGTGAGACAGATGTATTTGAACCTACATCTTATGGATTCTATATTAATGGTCTACCTCAGATAAAATATTTGTTTGAGGTACGTAAGAGAATATTAATGCAATTGAAGAAAACGGAAATACTGATTATTTATGTCACTGTAGCGCATGTTGTATACATTTAAAAAATTGTTACCTAAAGATTCGGAAAATATAATTAATCAGTTCTTAGCCTCGATAGATGTTCATAACTTTATTTGCCAGCTTGAAGAATCTATTTACGTGGATGATCCTGACCCAAAACATATGGTAGTGTCAGGGCGAGAACTTTTTACATATGTGCTAGAGGATGGTATTGAGGAAGTGAAAAAATATCTTAGGGACAATGATATAAATGATTGACATATTTGTAAAGACCTAGGGAGAGTTTAAATCTGAAGTCCTCGTAGAGCAGACATCCGTGTAAGGAACATTTAAATATATATATATATATAAATATATATATATATATATATATATATATATATATATATATATATATATATATATATATATATATATATATATATATATATATATATATATATATATATCTATATATATATATATATATATATATATATCACAACTGTCACTATCCTTTGTAACACCATTGTAATATTAAACACAACCGACTACATTTCCAAATGCCAAATTTTACTTCCTGATACCAACACATACTTTCGCCAAAATAACAATCCCCTTAAAAAATCACAATTAAATATCAATAAAAAATTAAAAGCCATTTGCAAACACACTAGCCTAAAATCTTATATGAATAATTTAGCTCAATTCTACGGCACACCCAGAATTCATAAGCAAAACAATCCTCTCCGTCCCATCATTTCAAATACAAATTGCCCTACATATAAACTCTCAGCTTTGATTGCCACACAACTCAAACCCTTAACAAACAACATTTCTCACACACACTTAAAAAACAGCACTGACATTTTCCAAAAAGCACAACATCTAAATCCTTGCACCCACAATTTCTACAGTTTTGATGTATGTTCCCTATTCACTTCTGTCGCGTAGACACAACCCTAAACTTACTTCAAACATACATTACAACACACAGCATACAACTATCTTACCCCTTCCCCCTACTACAAGAACATATTCAACTCACTCTTAAACGTAGCTTCTTTCAATTTCACGACTCTTTCTTCCTTCAAAAACAAGGCTTGAGTATGGGTTCTCCTCTGTCTCTCATACTCAGCAACATCTACATGGAACTCACAGAACACAACTTCATACTGTCACACCCACTTCTATACAAAGCAACCTGGTTAAGGTATGTTGACGACATTTTCATTGCTTTTCCACACAACAAAGACCCAAAACATATTCGAAAACAAATAAACAATATAAACAATATACACCCATCCATAAAATACACACTTGAACTTTCTAACAATTCCACCTTACCTTATCTCGACACTCTCATCTCTTGGCAAAATTCTCTCTACCTAAACTTCTCGATACACAGAAAACCCACCTCCACTTCTTCCTACATATACTGGTTCTCCACCCACTCCACTACAATAAAAATAGCTACACTCACATCCCTATACTTAAGAGCCTTCTGTCTTTTTTCACCACAACACATCAACAATGAAACAAACTTCATACGTAACACCTTCAAAAACTACAATATCCTACTCACATTATAAACAAATCCTTCCACAAAGCTAGAAACAAATATTATAATTGCAACACCACCACAAACAACACCACTACCAAAAAATCTTATCTTCCTATACCCACCACTAACACGCATAACAAAAAAACACATACCTCAACACATCATTCTCACCCCCTCAAACGCTATATTCCTTAAACAACCCTTTTATCCCCCCAAACCAACACCCAACCCCTTACAGTGCAAATACGCAATGCCCTGCCATGACTGCAAAAGTAGATACATAGGTGAGACCAACGAATTTGACCGGAGACTATACCAGCATAAAGATGACTTAATTATTGATAACAACAACTCCTCTCTCACTTCTTACCGATCTTCTCAAAATCACAAAATACATATAAACAATATGACCCCTATATATAAATCCTCAAACACTCATCTCAGAAAACTAATAGAATCCCTTTGCATATTATCCACAAAAAAAAAAACTTCAATACTAATCCTGGCTGAAGTAAAATATGACAATATTTACAAAGTAAAAGAATATTTAATTAACACACACTTTCTCATTACTAAATCGCAAAATCCATTCAACAAAAAAAAAAAAAAAAATTAAAAAAACGTAAAAATCCAAAACTAATATCCCTTGTGGTATGCCCAATGAGGGGTAGTCTATATCTACTTCTCAAGGAGTCGGAGAAAGATGCCACCAAATCCAATATATGCATGCATCACCTTTTATAAATAAATATTATAAAAACGGAAGATAACATTCCCAATATAAAAATATATATAATTCCCATTACAAATTTCACCGTTAATAAAAAGTCTGAAAAATCCAAAATATTTTATATTTTGGTTATAATAACTGGAGTTTAAATTTAAATGTAACAATTCCCTTTATGAGGAATTCATTGCTACCAAATATTTGAAAAACTTTAAAACAACTTAGTGTAGACGGCTATATTTTATATCAAAGATATTATTTTATATTAAATCAATTGTTCTGTATAAAAAAAAATTTTAGAATGGTTAATGTATTTACTAGTGTATTTACATACTTACCAAACACTCGAATAAAATATTACATCTGGTTTGCTAAGACAGTTCTGGTGCCAATGGATGTTGGGGACTGATTGTTGTCCTTCCCAGAAATTTCCAATTTGTTAGCATATGATATTAATAGCAAAGTTTGTAATAAATATTCGTTCATAGACAATAATAATTTTTAGTCTTGAAAGAACGCGATTGAACCGAAGAACGTCTGCAAAAGACGTAAAGACAGAGAATATAAAAACCTTATCTCAAATAATGTTCATATGATTATATAGATATTTAATCTACAATTTAACTATGACGACTATAAACCTAAATGAGGATAGACTAAGACTATAGATGGTATAATATAGATAGGAACAGAAGCTTTAAGTATTAATAGTATGATGATAGATAAATATATAATAATATTATTGAAACCAGCTATATTTAATTACTTAATACAATTTTTCCTGAATAAAATCAGATGTCAAAAAAAATTCGCAAAGTGCAAGAGAATATTACTAAAAAAGAATGTTATTTTTATATTACTTTCTATGAAATAAATATAAGTAACAAGTATATTCTACCACAAACAATCTGATATAGGAAAAAAAATTTGAAGTATTTTTAAAAACTATGATTTAGATTTGAGTTTCATCTTGTTTTTGAAAATACGAGTACAATAAAACTAATGATAAAATTCTACGTGCTTAATGACATTTATATTAAAATATAAAATAGGAATGGTAATTCTTATTAAAATCTTCAATAATTTAATTTTTATGGGAAATAAGAAATAAAAAAAAATTTATCGAACATATGTTATATGAATAATACGTAATATTTAGATTTAATTAAATATTTACATTCAAGTGTAATATTTACCATAAAACGTACTTTAACTTTTAAAATTTACAATACATATAATATAAACCATAAACGGAGGTAATAGATAGCAATTAGAAAAATCGTTCGCAGAATAAAATTATCATCAAGAAAATATAATTAAAGATAGTATAACGCTAAGTGAGGCTCCAATTGAATCCCATGATATCGTCCAGATTAAAAGTATAAGAATCTTTTATCTAGCAGTATAAAGCAAGCGAATATGTTCTTAAACCGCACAAGTATTATAACGCATCTTGTGATCTAATTTCCCAAGGACGTCACGCGTGAATTGAAAAGTTCCTATCATATACATATATAGGTAAATAATTAAATTGAATCTACCTGATATAGTATATGGTGAATGGTTAAATTATGTGAACTTCTATTTCTTAAAATCTCTTAAATAAATAGTACGATTGTAGGTAAAGGAATATAACTAAGGAAAAGAGGTAGTAATATACCTTAATTTATTATTACTGCTCGGATTCTTTTTCCAAAGGTTTACAATTCATGTATAACTAGATATTATTCAGAATTAGAAGTCTAATTTCGATTAGATGAGTTATAGTATTAGACATAAGTAAAGTTCTTACACAAGTGACTGAATCATATTTACACTCACAGAGAATAGCAGTACGATAGTTGCATAATGTTTTTTAATCAGATTTATCAATATTAGGAGGTAAAATAACAAATTAGTGGAATATAATCTTGTATAATATAGTATGAATATAATATAGATATAATTAATATATAAAATATAAATAATGAACACTTGCTATCATATAATTATTCGTTTAATATTAGATTAGGCCAAGATAGTATTGTTAATTACACGATGATTCATGTGAAATGACAAAGGTTTTTAATATTGGATTATATTTATTAATTCCCGAGATTAAATGAACGTGAGTACTGAAAGATACAAAGGAGCTTGAATGCTATTTGAGTCTCAAATAATTAAATAAGTGTTATCATAATATATAATGTACGTTATGAATATTATTTTTATTATAGAATATAGGATAAGGCGAACCGAATCAAATATAATTTAAGATTATTTGGAACAAAAAATAACTTTTATGTATGTATATATTTAAGACTAATAATAGAAATAAAGATAGATACAATATATTATATTAATTATAAAGTACATATATAATAAAACTATAGGTTATCATAATAAATGGTCATTGGCGATATTAGGGATGGAGGGAAAACTAAAAGGAATGATATATTTAAATATATATATATATGCCAATAATATATCCCAAAATTTTGTGGAGTCAGGTTTATAAATCCTACGAAGGTCCATCTGTTCTATAGTCAGGAACAATGAACTCACCTAGAGTTATAACCAATCTTGTATCTGCCAGAAATTCCTTCTTCATCTCTAAGTAATAAGATAAATCAAGAACTACTGGAGAAGGAAACATTGGATGTTGTAAAGCAAGTAATGCACCGTCCAGTGTACTGCGTGTTTTTAAGTGTTCATCAACATGTTGACAAATACACCGTAATTTATCGGTTGTCATACAAAACAAAAGGTTTCCTCTACAAAAGGTAAATAGTAACCACCCCAAAGATGCGAAATGAGACTCACCTAGAGTTTATAAACCAAGATGGTGGAATGAAAGCTATAAAGAAACGCCCAGAATTCCTCTCTCTCGGGGCTGGCTTTGCTGCGGTCCCATGGCTGAACCTACTCTGTTAAGAAACCCTATTAGTTAAATCTCCGATCAGAATACTCATGGATGAATTCCAAAAAGAAGCGGTAGTGATTAGGCCTAAGTATAAACATGTGTTTATTATTTATAGGAATATGATAAAATACGAAAGTATAAATGTTTTTAGAGAAAAGAAAATGCTAAAATTCATTCAATCACTTTATTAACATCTCAACCCGCAAAATATTTACGCGTTCGGTTACGGTGTAATATTGCGCCTGCGGGCTGCACGCGTCCGCATGGGTGTAAAGCAGTAAAGCAGTAAAAACGTTTCTCACAAAGGGGTGGATAGGTGGGGTCCTCCTGGGCTGCTTGCGCTACTGCCTTATTGATTACGATATTAGGATAGGTAAAAACATGTTTTTATTAGAAAAATTATAAAATGTTTTTAGAAAAGAAAATGCAAAATGGCTTAATCACTTTATTAACATCTCAACCCGCAAAATATTTACGCGTTCGCTCTGTAATATTGCGCCTGCGGGCGCACGCGTCGGTTCCGAGCCTTCGAACCCTTTCGCGTTGGCCTTCACGTGACCCGTTAGAGAGTTGAACCTACCTACGTTTGGAGCCAGACTTCTAGTCTGGCATCGACTCCAGCTCCGGCACAAGAGCCCGAATTCCAGTCTGGCTCCGACTCATACGGTGACTCAGCTTCTTCTTCTTACTTCATCTTTACCTGCTAGCCGAACCTCTTCTATTTTTCTGGTTGGACCCCCTTTAAGGGGGACCTCACGGTTATGAAGCAGAGCAAAACGTTAAGTACACTTGGAAAGTGTACTTAACGAGTACACTTGTGACGTCGTAGCTAGTATAGGATAGAAGTGTATGACTACATGGCGTACGTACGAACATACGGTTCGTACGTAGGTGAGTTACGGATTACACACGTAAGACGTACGTGGCGTAGCCTCTTACATGAGTTAGTTCAAAAGTACATGAGTGATGACAGAGGCTAGAGCAAAGGAGGATAGGGGATAGAACGGTATATGCAAGGATGAACAAAAGGGAGTAGGGGATAGAATGGTATATGAAAGGCTGAACAAAAGGAGTATTGAATAGAACGGTATATGAAAGGCAGAGGGTTAAAAACGTACATAGAAAGTAGCCAAGAACGTATACAAGCGTCACGAACGTACATGAAAGTAGCACAGTGATGACGTAATAAGAAAAACACTCATGAAAGTAGCTTGGAAAGTAGCTATAAGCATTGAAAGTAGCTTGGAAAATAGCTGGAAACATGGAAAGTAGCTCAGGAAAGTAGTTGAGTGATGACGTTATACGGAAACCATATGAGAGTAGAAAAGAAGCTTGGAAAGTTGCTTGAAACATGGAAAGTAGCTCTGGAAAGTAGCTGAGTGATGACGTCATATGGAAAACCATGAAGGTAGCTTTTAAAGTAGCTAGAAACATGGAAAGTAGCTGAGTGATGACGTCATAGCATAGAAGGCTAGAACAAAGGGAGTTAGGGGTGAAAAACGCTTAGGAAAGTACATGAGCACTCAGGAACGTGCATGAAGGATGACGTCATAGCCTAAGAGGCTGTGACGTCATACGAAAAACAGCTCAGGAACGTACGTGAAAGTTGGAAAGTACCTTGAAAGTACCTCAGGAAAGTACGTTAGCATTGGGAAGTATCCAGGAACGTAGCTGGGGTTCTAGATAGGCTAGAAAGTACCTCAGAAAAGACGCTGGCTTTGCTAGAAGCTAGAATCTAACATTGCTTTGGGTTTGTCGCCCTTACTACTGACTGGCACTCTTTCTATAATATATTCTGAGAGCGTGACTTATTTCCAAGAGGCAAACATTTGCGTACATTACCATCGTTTAGAGATTTTTTGATCCACACTACATTACTTGGAAATTTAACCCCGCTCGAAGAAGTGACACTCTTTCTATAATATACTCTGAGAACGTGACTTATTTCCAAAAGGCGTCTCAGTATATCAAGCATTTGCCTACATTACCATCGGTTAGAGATTTTTGGATCGCATACTCCATTACTTGGAAATTTAACCCCGCTCGTATTAGCCACTACGGTAGGTTCTTTCAACGTTTAATCGGGTTAACTAAAACCCATCTCAAGAGATTTCTAAAAACTGCTTTAGTCACATATGACGAGTTTTACACAGTTCACGTTGAGGTCGAACTAGTTCTTAACTGCAGTCCCTTCACCTTTGTGGTAGACGAGCTTCATTGCGAGAAGCCTCTCACATCCTCACACGTACTCGTGAGTTCTAAGCTTAATACACTACTTACCGGGACCAGGACAAACTAAATAAAAGGTATCGGTATATAATTTAGCTTATTTCTAAATTCTAGTTTGCATGTAGTAAGGACTATTTACTTAATCTTAAACAATCTTGGAATGTTTCTGGATATCCTGATATTGCTATCGGTGATATAGTATTGGTCTAGGACGATGGCCCTCGGTTGAAAAGGAAATTAGACATAGTAAAAATTTTTCACACTTCTCCTGATGGGTATGTCCGGTTTGTATGATTAAATACAAAAAATGGGGAGACCACTTGAGCTATAGTGCATCTATATCCGTTAGAAATACATTCTAACATTTTTAATTCAGATAACGCGTCCTCTTCAGGGTAGCCTACCTCGACATTGGGTTCCCAACTGGAGAGAACTACACGTCAAGCACAAATTTTAGCGAAACAACGCATTAAGGCTATTCTTTCAGATGAAGAATAGTCGAAACATTTTTTTTTGTCCTTTGACATAACATATAAATGTTCTACAATTAGACGTTAGTACACTGCGCGGTCACGTCTTTTATCTTGTGTTTCATAGATCCAACTGTGGAACTTTTTTCTTGGCTTCCTTTACACGGGAGGAGTTGGATGATATTCGCTTTAAGCATGGTACAAACAAAAACTAATATTTTAAATATCTCTATAGCCTGCAACCTTTCGAAGCTTACAGGGCAATTGTAGGACTTTAATTTTTTTTTATCATATCTCTTTAAGAACTGAATTATCCATAAACCCCTTCTTGTTGGTCACGTTTCCCAAGGTGTTTGGATGGGCGTATCACGCTATATGATTACGCCGGATCGAGAAATTGCTGGGACTTTAAAGAGATGACAACCCCTTTTTTATATTTCCCTTGAATATGAAGAAATGACGTTCTCTTTTACAATACTCAATCATCGCTTTATTTCTGGGGAATCGTAGACTCCGTGTGTTTTTGGCGTTCCCAAAGGCCACGTTCTCTTCAAAGGGGGGGTATTTATTTGCTTTTCCCGTTTCATTGCATCAAAATACTGTCTGGTGCAGTGGGATGGGAGATTGCCCTCACCGAGGTGTAAAACCCTTAGATGCTGGGGGTGGTTGGTAGATAGATTTTTTTTTTATTATCACGATGGTGAAAAAAATAAATATTATTTTACGAGTATCGTACGAGCATTTTTCTATCCAAAGGATTAGATTAGCACGATGGAAACGGAGTGTTCAGTATCTTATATGTTATTCATCATTTGTGAATTTAGAACGTCTTTCAAACGTGACTGAGACTTCAATGAGTTGAGGATGCAGTAGGTGTATCTTAAATGAATCATTTTTTCTTATCCATATCTCCTGGAAGAATGGAGGCCTTCATATGTTTTTTCTCTTTTATTGCAATATTGCAATATTATAAACATAGTCTTCAATAAACATTTTTTCCCCCTTCTCTTAACTGGGAGTTTAATGTCGAAGATTTTGAGAATTTTGACCAAATTGTTTTTTTATAGTTATTGCTGTTCTTTCAATGCACTATAGCTCCAAGCCCACTTGTTTCAGAATGGGGAGTATTAATTGCCACAAAGCTAAAGAATTTCCTTTTCACAATAACGACGGTAAAGGAGATCCTTTGGCAGTCCGGGGATTTGTTTTTAAATTCTTTCATGTAAAATGAGGTCATCGTCCCTTATTCATCAAAGTTGCAACATCTTAACTAATCAGGAGCCCGAGGCACTCCATTTTTCTCATAGCCTCAGTCGCATGCTCATTTTCATTCTGGTCGCATATCGCTTCTCATAATACAGTGTACCTTTTTTTTTGTGCATTGCGTTTTGCTCTGTCTCTTCATAATTTGAAGCAAAGCCCTAACATTTTTTAACTAACTTTTTATTAATTAATTGCACAATTGTAAATCTAATTGCATATTAATTAGTGACCTATAGTATATTCCTTATTCCTTTCCTATATTCCTTTATATTTGTAATCTGCTTGGTAATTTGAGCCTACAGTAAGTAAGTCGTGTGTGAGGACTAGAGTGCGCAGAACTCAAGTAAGTCCTTTAGTTTTTGCTTTTTTTTACACACGAGTTTAAATAATTTTTTTTGAAAAGGAAACAAGCATTCTTTCACTGTCATACTATTATAGCTTAGATGATACTTGAATCTCTTCAGTTTCATTTATCTGGAGATACATTAGACACACCCTGTACTGTCTCTTTCCACCTAAGCTTGCTGTACCCTTTATTTCTTCTTTAAGGAGTCTCAAAAATTTCTGTATATTTTTGAGAGAGGACCTCCATCTTGCAATTGGTTTGATATACATATAGGTGTGGATGTTGCGTACAAGCCTGTATGTGCATCAAGGATTTTTATTAGAAGGTGGAGGGGCAGAGAAGGCATTTTTCTTCACATTACAAATCATATTTTACAATCTTATCATTTTTGTAAAACGGCATATTATTTCAATTATTTGGTGTCTCTTTACATTCTGTCTGTCGAACAGACGGTACTCGTCTAGGGATTGAATAGACATAGGCAGATATTGGGAAGATACCCATTTTTCCTATGTATCGCAGGAAAGGGGTATCATCCCAATATCTGAAAGAATTTATAAACAAATCCCCGGAATGCCAAAGGACCTCCTTTACCGTCGTTATTGAAGGAAAAGGGAATTCTTTACTTATGTCGTATATCTGCCTCCACTCATCTGGACGACCCCTCCAATAGTTGCATCCGCAAAATTAACAACATATATAAAAAATTTGGTCAATCCCTGTTAATTGGTGATCATATATATATTATATATAGTATATATAGATATAATATATATAATATAGTATTATTATGGGTAATATTATTATAATAGAGTATATTAATATATTGCGATAATTATGTTATTTATTATCAAGCCACAAGCGTCGGCTAACAACGGATTGCACAAAATAGAACACTCGCACCGAGGTAAATGCCATACACACAACGAATTGAGCCGCTGTATAAGCGGCTGATCGAAGGATGAATATAATAAGTAATATATAATATATATAGTATTACGTATATAGTATTATACTATTATATTATCTTATATTTATTTATTATTTATATTACTATTATGGTATATGATCTATATTATATTATATTATATATCTATTATATATAACTTTATATTTACTGTAATCTATATACCAAACATTTCATCTATATAGTATTTACTATATATCTCTTTTACCTATACTAAGCTAGAATAAATATACTTATAATGGTATTTATTGATTTCTGGCAATAGTTCTGATTTATATATTTATATAGGTACTTTATGATTTTATTTTCATTATTATGATATCATTTTATTATTTTTATATTAAGTTATTATATATACTCTTATATATTTATTTATATACATTTTAATATATATTTTATATTTATGTATAAAGATTGAAAATTATATTAAATATAAACATAATACTTCTAATCAGTTATTATATTATTAATTAATCTATATATATATATAATAATCTATATCTATAATATATCTATATATATATAATTATGATATATATATATATGGGAAATTATCGTATTCTATATTGGTATATATATATATATCTATATATATATATATATAATATATTATTTATTATATTATATTACTATATTTTATATATATATTACAACGGTATATATATATTATGTAATATTATTATATATATATATTATAATATTAATACTATATATATAGTATAGTAATATATATATATAGTTATAATATCTATATATATATATTATATATATATATACTATATATATATCCGGTATATATATATTATATATTATATATACAATTATATTATATATATTATATATATATATATATATTTATATATATATAATATATATATTTTATATATATATAAAACTGTCAGAAAAAACTGTCCTCCCCAGGAAGGTCATGGCTTCTAGGAAAAGACCTGTCAGTGGGACCCCATCGATGAGGTCTTGTTTTTGTTTTACGCTGGCTCAACGGCTAATCGCTGCTGGCCAGACTATCGCGATGCGGGCAAGTTTTCCCCATTAGTAGCAAGCACGCTACCAATGTACTTATTCAACGTCTGAGTGGGCGAAGCTAGAGTTATTAGAGAATAGCCTCACTTCTTGCTCCCAGTCTCGAACCTGGGCCTCTCGCTTGCTAAGCGAGTGCTCTGCTCTGAGCTACCGGAGCGGCATACATAATATATATATAGTATATATAAATATATATATTTATATATATTATATATAATAAATATATATATATAATTAATAATATATTATTAGTATATATTATATTATTTATATATATAATATATATTTATATATTATATATATATATTATATATATATATATATAATATATATATATATAATATATATATATATATTTATATATATATATAGTATATATAATATAATATATATATCGTTTTATATTATAATCTATAAAGAAGGTGAAAAGAAGTATATATATATTACAAAAGGATAAAATGATTTTTTTTTAATGAATTTTTTTAAATCCTAATATGTTGGGAATTAGCATTAAAAAATATTAAATAAATTATTTTATTCCAATCATAATATATTTAATGATTTAATCGCCAACTCAAAATTTAATATGATGTTTTTTTTTTATGTGTTTTATACAAAAGAGTCATACCTGCACCAATATGCAAAATGGGGTAAATTATTTTTTAGTTATTTTAATTTACATAATAAAGCTGCTATGCTTGTGAATATAGAACGTTTCAAACGTGTGAGACTTTCAATGAGATTGAGGAATGCCTGCTAGTGTAAATCTTTAATGAAATCATTTTTTTTTAATCCATATTCCTGGAATGAATGGATGGCTCAGCTGTTTTTTTCTCTATTTATTGCATACTTGCAATATTATAAACATAGTCTTCAAATAAACCTTTTTCCCCCTTCTCTTAACTGGGAGTTTAATGTCGAAGATTTTGAGAATTTTCGACGCAAATTGTTTTTTATCAGTTATTGCTGTTCCTTTCAATGCACTTAGCTCCGAGCCAGATTGTTTTCAGAATGGGGAGTATTAATTGATATCAATGTAAAGAATTTCTTTTCAACAATAACAGCGGTAATGGAGATCCTTTGGCAGTTCCGGGGATTGATTTTTTATATCTTTCATGTAAATGAGGTCATCGGTCCTTATTTCATAGCCAAAGTTGAACATCTTAACTATGCAGGAGCACGAGGGATTCATTTTCTCAGTAGCCTCAGTCGCATGCTATTTTCCATATCATGGTTCGGCATAATCGCTTCTCATAGATAACAGTGTAACCTTTTTTTTTTGTGCATTGCGTTTTGCTCTGTCTCTTCATAAGATTACGAATGGACCTTCAAATTTTTTTACTAACTTTTTATTAATTATTGCATAATATTAATTTTTGCATAATATTAATTTGTGCGATAGAATATATTCTTTTAGTTTCCTAGTCTTCCCTTTTATATTTGAATTGCTTGGTAATTTGGAGCTACAGTAAGTAAGTCGATGTGTTGAGGACTAGATGCGCAGAACTAAGTAGCTCCTTTGCTTGTGCTTTTTTTGTATACACGAGTTTAAATAAATTTTTTTTGAAAGGAACAAGCTTCTTTCAACTGTCATACTATTTAGCTTAGATGATACTTGAGGAATCTCTTCGTTTCATGTATGCTGGAGATACATTTAGGCCACACTGTACTGTCTCTCTTCCCACTAAAGCTTGTGTTCCTTTTATTTTCTTTTTGGGAGCCTTACAAAATTTATGTATATAATTTTTTAGAGAGGACTCCCATTGCAATTGGTTTTGATATCATACTGCTCTTGTTCTTTCTATTTTGGGAAAGTATCATATAAGGATTTTTATCTTTAAATTTATTATATTATAGACAATATATCAATCATGCTAAATTTTTTACAATCTTATCATTTTTGTAAAACGGCATATTATTTCAATTATTTGGTGTCTCTTTACATTCTGTCTGTCGAACAGACGGTACTCGTCTAGGGATTGAATAGACATAGGCAGATATTGGGAAGATACCATTTTTATGTATCATGGGGCAGGAAAGGGTATCATCCAATATTTGAAAGAATTTATAAACAAATCCCCCGGAAGCAAAGGACCCTTCTTACGTCGTTATTGAGAAACCAGGGAATTCCTTTATTGCTTGCTGTCAAATCATAATGATCTACTCCCATATCTGAAACAAGGGGCATTGGGAAATAAAACAATAATAATACGTAAAAAGTAATCACAAACTATAAATCTTTGATATGATATAGTGATATATAAAAGATAAAGACTTTTCTATAGAATAATATATATTATATTATTATATATATATAATTATATATATATTATTAATCTATAATATATATTATTATATTAATAATAACTATATATACACACACAGCACATATATATAGATAGTATATATATTAATTAGAGACTAATATCTTATTATGTTAATATATATAAATATATTATAAAAATATATATATATATAGTATATATATATATATTTATATATATATATAGGCTATACTATATATATTACTATATATAATATGGTAAACATTAGATATTCTAGTATATAATGTATATAATAACAAACAAAAACAAATTACAATAATATATATAATATGTTATAATATATATTATATTAATATATTATTATATATTAGTGGTACTATATAATATATATATATTATTCTATACTTATTATACTATATATAATAATTTATATATATATTTAATATATATTATAATAATATAATATATTATAATATATTTGATATATATCTATATCTCTATATATATTAATATATATATATAGTATATATTATATATATATATATATTATAATATATTTATACTAATGTATAATATAATTATAAGCCTATATTATATAGTGTACATAATACG
>JABUQX010129592.1:22500-25000 GCA_015478945.1 Trachelipus rathkii
CTTACCTAATTTCCGATGGAGGCTCGTCTTTCCTCCGCCCTTCTCTCATACTCCAATACTCTCCTTTGGACATTCGGTATATCTGGAGCTGGACCTCTAGATCTTGTCATTGGTACCTGGTACCCAATTTCTACTCCTTGTGGATCCACTCCCTGTTCCTCCGATTGGTCCTCTAAAATCATATGTTCAGGGTCTTCACCCACTTCCCATAACTCCTCCTGAATTGACCTGGGGGTATAGAAAGGAACATTATTAGAATTAGTGTAATTATTTTGACTAATATTACATACCTCAACTGGTTCCGGTGTTTCCTTTCTTGAGACCATGTCATCCTCTTCCTTGTGCTTCCAATAACTCCTCGTATATAGACTTTGGTCTATGCCCAGAATCCTCCAGACTGGTCACCATAATGTTGATTTCTTCCATGCCTTCTCTTCGTTCAACCACTGGTTCTTCTACTTTTTTCTGCGTGACCGAATTTACTTCCTGATCCATAATTAAATCCACTTCTTCACCACTTCCCTCACTGATATGGCCTCCCAACATATAGCTACTTTTCGGAAACCTCAACGGCCCTACCGATTTACTGATATCATACTCGCTTTCTGAACCATTATCTACCTCTCCTTCATCAAACCAGTCAAGCTGGTCACTAGCATCGATCGGTGGGAGTACCGTATTGTAGTCTTTTGCTCGCTCTTTAGCTAAGTGCCTATCCATCACAAAGGAATTTCTTATAATGTTACCTACATCCTCCCCTTGTGACACCACCTTATAAATTCCAGTCAAAAATGTATCGTCTGCATCATCCTTATGGAAATCCCTACCTTTTCTAACATCCAGTTCCATCCCTGTTGCTATCAAGTAGTTTAGGCCCAACAGTAAATCTGCCGCAATCAATCCATCCTGTACAACTACTGCTGGTAGCTCTTTATACCCATACCAGGTACGGATCCTGATTTTTACGACTGAGTTACATTCAACACTCCCTGAAGGAACACCCATAAGTTTGGTATTTATTGTCCATCTGTGCAAAATATCCCCGGAGGCCTCTAAATCATTTGCTACCTTTTCTTGTATTAAACTTACAATGGATTCCGAGTCCAGAAATGCGCACTTGCGTGACTTATCAATTTCGACCTCCTGCCATGGTACCCCTTTTAATTTGTGGTTACCATCTATTTGTGAAATATAACTCTTATCTTTCATCATTAAATTTGTATCCAATTCTTCACCTGGAATACACTGTGCTAGATTACCTTCAAGATTACCACGTGTTTCATCTTCAGGATCCTCTTCTTTTCCTCTTCCCTGCTGTGGATCTGTCGGAGATAGAAGTTCTTCAACCATGATGTTTGTGCTATCCGTTACACAATACACGCTTGTTGTTACAGTTTCTATTCTTCGATTCTTTTCCGTCCACTGGGGTGATAGACCAGGTACTACTTCGTTTTTACTTGGTATAAATTCTTTTACTTCAGGGTCAAGCAACTGACCATCCTGACTAACCGGGACTCTTTGTTGACACACTAACATTGGGGCTGGCTCCGACATATCCCGGTTGATGGCGGAGCAGTTTCGTTTCCCGAAACTCGTTGTGTCTTCCTCTTCTTTTTCCATTCCTCTATTTCTCCTCTTAAGGGACAATTATCCCCCCAGTGACCAATTTCGTCACATAAGAAACATTTCCTTTCAAAGGGTCTTGCTTCCTCCTGCTCTTGTCTACCTGTATCCTGCCGTCTGTAGTTGTTTCGAGGACCACACTCCCTTGTCTGATGCTCATCACTACCGCATCTTAAGCACCATCCTCTAAACCTCCAACAATCTCGTTTCATATGTCCTACTTTGTTGCAATGATAACACTTTGGCCTTTCATTTTCATATGCTCCTCTATTTGTTCTTCTTGAATATGAATCTTGCTGGTACACCACTGGTTTACCGTATCGCACCTTATCTGCATACGTTTTCCTTTCATCCCCCTCATTTTGTAGGGTTGCCCATATTGGGATTGCCTCGTCCCTCGACTCTTCTTCATGCTCGTTCAGCTTATCCTCATCCTGTGCCCAGTTCAATATGTCCTTCCAGCGGACCTTAACACTTTCTTTTTCACCTCCCATTCTCATTTTAAATCTCCTAGCTATTCCTTTTGGCAAGCAATTCAAAAATTGTTTTTTTAACACTTGCTTGTCCCTATCCTCTTCTTTGGTAGCTGCTTCATATGTCGTTTGCACCCTGAGTGCAAATTCTGCTAACTTTTCATGCTTCCTTATCTCCATTCTCCAGAACTCCTTCTGCAAATCTATTTGTTCGCTTTCTTTTTCTTCCTTGCACCAACTCTTTAACCTGGCTGTAATGGTATTATAATCTATTTTAGTCCTATAAATACTATAATACGTTCTCAAAACTGGGCCCTCCAAAAAATTTCTTAGCTCTACCACCCAACGGTTCTTATCCTTTCCTAATTGTTCCTTTGCATACCTTTCGAAATCCTCTAGAAAGG
>JABUQX010129592.1:32500-50000 GCA_015478945.1 Trachelipus rathkii
AACATTCTAACCCTCATCTAGACTTCTCTCATAAGCTCTTACCACCAGAATATCTAGTTGCTTTACGTGTGTCGACTCTTCTAGCATATATAGTTTTGATCTTACTCTTTAATAAGGGGGCCATCGCTGCAACTACTTCTCAATACCTTGGGCCTAAACATGTAGCTATAGATATAAATAAGTTACTTATTTAATCTATCTTTGCTCTGTACATTCTGCGATTTTTTGCCAGCATATTATAGCTTTATTGCGACTTGCTTTTGCAACACTGAATTAGCTATTTTAATATATCAACATAGTCTATCAAATCTAACTAGGTGCTTCTTTATCTTGGTTTCACAGGCTTCAAGCCAATCCCCTTCATATAGCATAGTAAAGCTTTATTGTATGGTAAACTAGGGTTGATAGACTATACACTTTTATGTAATATAAAATTCAATTTGCCATATATCTGCACCACCAGGTTTACATACTAGATATGTTTGAAATTCTTGTATGTCACTTCATCTATTCCTAACGTGGTGGCCACTTTGGTAGGAAATTTAGCGAAATTAGAAAGCTTGACCACTTAGTGATCACTGGTCTAAAATTCATCTTATATAACAATAGAGGAAAATTGCCAGCACGTGCCTTGGGGACCACCAGTCTTCACTCTTTTCCTATAGATTTATTACATTATTGTACACACTGCTTTAATTCCGCAAAACTTTTTATACTCCAACATGTCACTTCCATCCTTACACATTGCATATCTTTCTTCATTCGAGCCTTAGTCGAGGGACTTACAAGACGCCTTTGCGAGTCTAATATATATTAACTTGGCATCTTCTGTAAAATACAATAGTTACTATGATGTGCCTAAAATTCTAAGAAAGGTTTTGTCCAGAACCATACCCAAATATACTGAAACTCGGTGCCTGGAGTAATAACAATACTTAGTTAATGCATTGCTAACAAGTGATTCTATATTGACGAGTTTCAGTCCCTTTTATCGCCATAAACTCTTTTAGCAAAGTGCAAGGGATGTAGCTTAAATGTGCTTAATTAATTTCCCAAATCTATCCTGTACTGAAAATTCATTATTATTTTACAATAGGAAGAGTACATTTGCTTTTTTTCCAGTACTCTCTGGTATCCAATCGCAATGTATAGATCGTTAAAATCAAATTACGGCTGGCTTTTAGTATGCTTGGTACTACCCCTTTAGAATTTATGTTTTCAGGTTTCATCAGATGATCGTAGTTTACTTGTAATGGTCTAGTAACGTGATTAACTTCTTTTTACACCACATAAATTCAATTCTTGTTATCGTCTTTGTATAGCTACAATAATTAGTTCAACATTATTAAATCTCCGTAACCTTGAGTGAAATACATTGGGAAGTTACACAAACATTATTCTCTTCATAATTGGCTTTCTTTTTAATTGGGCCAATTGTCCCATATTTTTACTTTTAAATATTATAAACTAAAATTTTCAGTCCTTATTTATTCCTTGGCTAAATTAAATTTCTGCTCTCTTTTGCCTTCTTATTGCTGGTTAGTTAATTTCTTTTTTTTGATAGAATTAGAAATGAAATTTGATTATGTAGCACATTTTATAACTATAATCCATTAATTTTCATATCTATTCCTGAAATGGGTAAAACAATATTCAGTCTATTAAGTCTAATAGAACGTTCTACATACAATTACACATGCATAACTTAAACTTTCGTTTATTAGTGTCCCACATGATATTCTGTATTTCCTTAAATCTGTACAGTGAGTTAGTATTATGCCCATTGTATCGAAATTAGAAAAATTCACCCTTTCAGAATTTGTTTTTCTTATTTCTGCAAATTGGGCCAGATTATTCAATTAAGTCTATTAATTATGTACTAAGTCCTAATTCGCCTCACTCTAACCATCCACCATACTTTTCATGTTAGTTAATTAAGTCAATAGTGCATCATATGTTGTGGGCCTCTATGGACGCTCTGCAGTTCAAAAAGTTATACCTGTATCAGATTTTAATACTGATACTATGAGTCATATAAGACAAGGAATTCTTGGATTGCTGGAAAAATTAAACCACCCATATATGACTACCTTGTTGTATACTGTGGCTGTGTCTCAATTTCTTTCTCAATTTCGCGTATATTATGTTTGCGTGTGATTCAGTATTAAAATTGGTTTATTTTGAATACTTTATATTAAATAATCAATGTAAATATAATGTATATGCTGATTCATAATCATATCATGATTAGTTTTTCAATATTCAATGAAAAACTAATTTATTTATATATATATATATATGCAATTAAAAAGCCTTATAGTTGAGTGTGGAATGCTTTGTAAAATGTATAAAATTAAGAAGCATTGGAATTGAGGTTGGATGCCTTATAAAGACTGTAAAAGTTAAGTATCATTAGAGTTGCGTATAGAATGGAATGCTGTCAAAAAGTGTAAATTTTAATATTCATGGGTCCTGATGATATAATACTCTGTAAAGAGTGTAAGGTTAAGATGTATGGAAACTGAGATGGGAAGGCTTTGAAGAGAGTGTAAAGGTAAGAGGGATTGGAACTCTGAATGATCTGCTTTGTAAATAGAGTAAAATTAAAAACATTGAAGGTTGAAAATAGATTACTTTACTAGGAGATTAAAATTAAGAAGCTTAAAAGCTGATGGTTGAATGCTTTGATGTATAAAATTAAGAGATAGTCACTATTATTGGGAGATGCTTTGAAGAGAGTAAAATTAATAGATTGCTGATGAAATTTTTGGTAAACTGTGTAAACTTTGTAGTTTAGAGCATTGGAGTTGTAGATATAATAATTTATAAGAAATATAATATTAATGTTAAGAAGCATGGATGCCGAGGATTGGTTTGTTTATAAAGAGTGCAATATTTAATAAAAAAGAAAAGAAAAAGAAATTAGGAAGCTGGGGGAATAGAATGCTTGGAAAGAATGTAAAATTTATTACAAAATATTCCACCCTTAGCTCCTAAGGGTGAAATGCTTTGTAATAAAGAGTGTAAAGATATCAGAAACATGGAAGCTGATGATTGATTATTTTGTAAAAGGTTTCATATTAAGAGTTTGGATGGAGCTGAGGATGAAATTCTTTGTAGAGGCTGTAAAATTAATAAGCATGATATCTGATGGAAGGATTTATAAATGTTTAAAATTAAATATTTTTGAAATATGCAAAATTAAGAAGCATGAGAATTAACGTTGGTGTGTGACAAAAACCTAAAATTAAGAAAGATTTTAGCTGAAGATTGAAGCAGAAGTGGCATATCAATCTCAATCTTTACTATACACAACCGATCAAAGTATTATTATTATTATTATTATTTATTATCTTATTATTATTATTAATTATTATTATTATATATTATTTTATTAATTGATTATTTATTTTATTATTATTATTATTATTAATTATTATATTATATTATTAATATTATTATTATTCATATATGATTATAAAAACACCAATAACGCATGCAATCACTTTGCCTGCAGATCAACAACTAAAACATTGGTAGGTAATTGACTCTCATGCCGACCCTAAACATACGTAATCTTGTTACGCTAAGGGTAACAACAGAGGAACTGTAATTTGAACTTGGGTCGTACTGGGACATTGCTCAATTGAAATGTAGCACGATAAGGTGTGACGTTATAGCATTAATCTTATGAGATGGGTTTGATCGATACAGGCAGTCAGAGGGTAAGGGATCTACTATTTAAGGGTAGATCGGCGTTAGGTGGAGACTAGTGTGTAATCTTAAATAATTGGATTGGGTCGACCGATTTGGTACGGGTGGAGTGAGAGAAGAGTCAAGGATAGTATTTATGACTGATACTTTGGTTGTGCATAGAATCAATTATTGGAGAATCATGAGGTATGTGAGGTAGGTTGAATTGTGTGATGGAAGGTTGGGTATTACATATTCTACCACACCAATGATTCTTTTGACATAACAGCGAGAAAGGCGCTAACGATGATTTATTACTTTGTAACAGAAAAAAGGAGTCGCATATCTTTTTTGAAACAATTGAGGACGGGAAAGAGAGGTGTAACACAGAGATTGATGTTACGTGAGTGGTTGCATCAAGTAATTATTAGTTGGAGCTGTGCATAGTAGCAAGGGCTAAAATGGTAATTTAATATAATAATGACTTTGTTAACCTGCGTTCTTTTGGTTCTTATGTAACATATGTTTTGTATCTTAAACAGTAGTTGGTATATTTAGATTATATTCTGATAGGTATGTTAGTAGGTTGTCAGTTTTATTTATTAGTTATTATTATTATTATTATTATTAATTATTATTATTATTATTGATATCACTATATTATGTATCGGTTAGGATGAAAGCATAACACCTAACATGATATACACACACAATAATTCAGGCACAGAACCTCACACACAGCATCACACTACACACAGCGGGGAGGTGATGTCTGGTGTGTTGAAGCGGGAAAGAGGTGCACAATCACCACAAGTTATAGATTTTTATTAGACTCGACTTTGCACTTAAGACACGAGCTGGGCAATGAGTCAGGACGTTATGAGCTTACAACTTACTGGATATGCAGAGTGACTGTTTATTTCTATGATGTCAAAGCAGTGAAGTGGTGTACGCATTTTGCTATAAGACGTCACGTGAAGACTCACATATTTATTATTTTTCACATGTTGAAATAATTAGAATAGTTTTGTTTGTAATTCTTTTTATCGTTTCTATTTTCTTTAATATTTATTTTTGTTAAAAAGTTATTTATTTATTTTATTTATTTTAGTTTTATTTATTGTTATGTTTTATTTAATTTAGAAAATAGAGTGTATTATATTTTTGTTGGTTTATGTAAATACTTTTGTTAAGTCTTATTTTTGACTTTGTTTTCTCTTAAACGTATTGTGTTTTTAAGAGCTGGAGTGTGAAAAGTGTTATGTGGTTTTGTTTTTAACGAAGTATTGTCTTTAAACATTAGTTTTACTAAAAAAATTATTCTTTTGACGGTTTAGAACTTAAGAGAAATTGTTGAAATTTTTACATAGCGCTTTAAAAGCAGTAAGATAGTAAATCATTTAGATCAATACCACCCAACTCTATCCTTACCTCAATGTGACGGATACTATTGATTCTTGTTGATCTATTGATTATGGAGTTATGTCATAATTTTGTATAACATAACATTAAAAATAAGTTCTTTATATCAGCTGAATCCAGAGCGAAATATATGCTATGGAGGTAGCAGAAGTTTTACTCTATTATTAAAGCTAACTAAATAACATCACCGAACTAAGAATATAATAGTTACAGATACAAACACTGAGCAATAATGCCTAAGCACCGTAATGGATGCAGGCTAAACATCAACAATACGTTCCACACTTAACAAAAGTAAGGATGTAACTAACCATGATAACATACAAAAACGATTGGGTAACCTCAGATCGGAACTGGTGGAGTCATAAGGCAGTGAACTGACTAAACAGATCAAGATGTTAAGTTTTAGCAGTTAACATATGTAGATATTTAACAAAAATTTATGCAAATACCTTGTGTAATTATGCATATACAGACTCAAAAATACGAATCATAGTTGCTAACGATATACAGCTTTTTTTTACATTAGGGGAAGCTAAGCAGAAACAATAAGCTCCTGGAACTTAGAGTATGACATGTCAACGAACAAACCTAACAACCTCGACGTATGATAAGTAATGCTGCTAACGGTTACAAAGTTCGATACTTAATCAAGGTGAAGTAGTTAACAAACACATACAAAATCATGTAATCGCACAACTTTTTCCAGCATACCAGCAACAGTAAAGCAGTATTATCAAGCAAAATTCCTTAACAAAATAACCAATCTATCAAAGATACCCAAATGAACTATGAATTGACACTACTTCATCAAATGCAACTCATCTCTAATATTAACATTTTTGAACTAATGAATACAACGTATAAATTAGAAAATTCTCGGATAAGCTAACATTACTAGGGTTATAGCAAAAAACTTAACAACTATACCATTTATTATTATTATATTGAATTATTATGTATTATTATTATTATTATTATTCTTATTATTATTATTATATTAATATATTATTATTATTTATTAATTATTATGATTTATTAATTTAAGATTTTTCTTATTGTATCTCAACTATATATGTAGTATGAAAACATAACAAACCTAACATATCATACACACAAACCACACCACACACCACACATCACACACCACACACACACAACAACACACACACAGCACTCACCACACACACATTAATTATTAGACACTTTACTTCGAAACACGAGAGATGGCAATCATCGTACTTACTTACTGATCACATGACTGTTATTTCTATGATGTCAAGCAGAGTGTTAAATTTTCTAAGTTTCTAAACGTACTGGAAGACATTTAACATTTTTCAGACGATTTTAATATAAACATTTCGTTCTGTTATGTATTTTCATTTCTTTAAATATTCTTTTTATTTATATTTTGTTACTAAGTTATTTATTCTTTATTTATTTTGTTTTATTTAAGTGTTATGGTCTTTTAATTAAGTTAACCTGAGCCAAATTGTTTTTTGGGCTCTGTTAAAATTTTGCTTGTTTTCTTGAAATAGTGTGTGTTCTACTATCTGGAAATTTATTTATTTTTGTTTTATTTGTGTAAATCATTTTTGTTTTTACTAGAAAAAAATATTCTTTTGTACGTTTATAACTTAAAAATTTTTGCATTTTTTACATACTAAGCAGTAATCAGTAATCAGGGTTAATCAAACCGAATCGGCCAGTCTAGGTCTATCCTCTTCTCATGTCGTGATTCTATTGATCTAGTTGAATCTAGTGATCGTATTGATTCATGTCAAGTTGATCTTGCATGGGAAATATTATGTTTTCTATAGCACTGATGGCAAGGCGAATATATGCGTAACGTAGCATAGTTTTCCTATTTATTGAAAGCTAACATAACATGCACCTGAATAGAGAGATGAGAATAATGTACAAAGCAAACAGCATACTTAAGCACGGAATAATCAGGCTAACATCGAACAAAGGTTCACACTAACAACAGTAAAAGTAAGTCTAATATACATACAAAACGTAGACTATTCAACACTTTGTAAGCATAAAGAATACTCTAAGTTATCACAGCTTAAATTTATTTGCATTGTATATTTACAAAAATGTTTACAATAATCTATATATTTTTTTAAAAACTTTTATTTATTTTTTGCTTATTCTGTTTAATAAACATTTTGTTTTAACTACAATTTTATTTTCATTTATTTATACTTAAGAAAATTTGCATTTTACATACCTTAAAGGCAGTTTAAATCAGTAAAAGATCAGGTTAATCAAACTAGCCAACCACCTCCTACCTTTTCATGATCTATATCTATTGATCTATTGATCTATTAATTCAGTTCAATAAAGAGTATCATATTTTGAGGGAAACAAGGATACAAAGATAAGTTCTTTATACACTGATCAACGAATATATGCTAAGTAACAAAGTTTTCACATTAATCAAAGCTAAACATAAAATCACCTGAACTAAGAATATAGATGTAGCAACAGACAAGACTAGCTACTTAGAGCAGGAATAAACAGCTAACATCAACAAAGTCCACACTTAAGCACAGTAAAGTAACTAAATAACATACTAAAACGTAACCTATCACACTTTGTCAAGCATACTCTCACCGATCAATGTTAATTTTACATTAACATTGTAATATTTAACAAAGATTATCGTATCCTAACCTAACTTCATACAGAGCAGCGATAGTATGCTAACGTAACAAAGTTTTTACATTAATAAAGCTAACATAACATAACTGAACTAGAATATAATGTACAACGACAAACCTAACATAGCCTACGCATGAAGAATCTGCTAACATTCACAAAGTTCGATACTTATTCATAAGTAAAGTGCTAACAACACATGACAAAAATCAATGTATCCCAATTTTCCAGCAGTAGCAGCACACTATAAGGCAGTATTATCTAAAAATATCCTTAACAAAATGACAATCTATAAGATATCAACATCTTGAACTATGAATTGCACACATTCATCAAGTCAATTCATAAATATCAAATATAAATTATTTTGAACTATGAATAAAGTATACATTAGCAAAATTCTCGAGTAAACCTAACATTACTCAAAACTTAACCTATACCCACGATTCTAACACAACATAGTCAGTTACACAGTAATTCTTACGAACTTATCAATTCTCTATTTAAATCAGTTTTAATTTACATTGTCATAGTAATATTTAACAAAACGTAACAGAAATGTAAATATTATTATTATTATTTTATTATTATTATTATTAATATTATTATTATTATTATCACACATAGATCTCACAACACAATAAGCATGCGACCACTCGCCATCAGGCTCACATAGAATATAGGTCGGAAAGAAGCTCTCTGTAGAGGGTGGATACAAAGGAACGTGAAGAAAACAATGTTTCAAGGCGGTGAAAAGATAATGTAGCTTTGAGGGGAATCAAAGAACGGGTAATCAATTAATGAGCATCTGTATCTTTGTTCTGACAATGATTATTGAATTTCGGTTACAACATGCTGTTACATGAAGGGTAAATTGCTATGCGTACAAACAATGTTGCAAACACTAAAACACACACACACACACACGAACAGACATATATCTATATATAAATTATATATATATATATATATATATAGTTATTTTAGTATATATATATATATATTATACTATATATATATATAATACCTATATATAATAAAAACTAAAAGAAATAATAAGAAAACGAAATGTTATTATTAAATAGAAAATGTTATAAATAAATCGTAAAAAGATAAATAATATTAAGCTGATAAGTGAAGATCTCTTGATAACGTGGTGTTTGTGTGGTGCTGGTGGTGTGTGTGTGTGTGTGGTTGCAATCATGTTTGTACGCATCGCAATTTTTACCTTTCATGTAACAGATGTTAACCGAATTCATATCATTGTCAGAACAAAGCAACAGATGCTCATGTAATTGATACCCCTTTCTTTGTTTATTCCCCTCCAAAAGTAAGTATGCTTTTTTCAACACGCTTTGAATGCAGCATGGTTCTTCATGTTCTTGTATCACCTCTCAAGAGAGCACTTTTCCGACTATATTCTGTTGTGAGCTAGATGGCGAAGTGGTCGAAGTTGCGGTTTATTGGTGGTTGTGAGATCTATGTGGTAATGAATAATAATAATATAATGCATGAATAATAAAATAATAATAATAATAATAAAAATAATAATATTTATTTCTGTTACGTTTTGGTTAAATATTACTATGACAATGTGAAATTAAAACTGATTTAATAGAGAAATGATAAGTTTCTGTAAGATATTACTGTGTTAACTGACTATGTTGTGTTAGAATCGTTGGTATAGGTTAAGTTTTTGCTGATAGTAATTGGTTTGGACTTATCCGAGATTTGCTAATGTATCTTATTCATAGTTAAAATAATGTTATATTTGATATGAGTTGCTTTTTGATGAGGGTAGTGTCAATTCATAGTTCAAGATGTTTGGTATTCTTTGATAGATTGGTCATTTTGTTAGGATTTGTTAGATAATACTGCTTAAGCTGTTGCTGGTTGCTGGAAAGTTGGGTCTTGAGTTTGTATGTTGTTGTTACTGACTTACCTTTGATAAGTAATCGAACTTTGTGAATGTTTAGGCAGATTATTCATACGTAGGTTAATGTTAGGTTTTTCGTTGTATGCTATTTATTCTTAGTTCAGGTTATGTTTATGTTAGCTTTATTAATGTAAAAAATTTGTTACGTTAGCATATATTTCGTAGGTTCTGTAATGATAATTAGACATAGGTTATGATAAAGGTCTTTTGTTAAATCTTATCGCATGTTCAATGTAAAATTACATTGATCTGTTAGAGTTATGTTCTTGAGAAAGTGGTGAATAAGGTTAACGTTTGTTTGTATGTTATGCTTTAGTTACTTTACTGTTGTTAAGTGGTGAACTTTGTTAATGTTAGCTGTTTAGTTCGGTGCTTAAGGTATGCTAGGTTTGTTGTTGTAGATTATATTCTTAGTTTAGGTGATGTTTTATGTTAGCTTTTAATTAATGGGGTAAAACTTTGCTACGTTTCGCATTATTCGTTGTCAGTGTATATAAGACTTTATTTTAATTTATGTTTCCCCAAAATGATACCGAAATGATTGAATAATAGATCAAAATAATAGATCAATAGATATGGAAGGGTAGGAGGGTGGGGTGGTAGTTTGATTAACTGATTTACTGATTTACTGCTTTAAGTATGTAAAAATGCAATTTTTAAGTTTAAACATAAAATGCAATAAATGTTTAGTGTAAAAACAAATGTTTAAACAGAATAACAAAAATAAATAAAGTTTTTAAAAAAATATTATAGATTATAGTTAAATTGTGTTGTTAAATATTACAATGCTATGTCAAATTACATTGATTTTAGAGATATGTTTGAACAAAGTGTGAATAGGTTAAACGTTTTTGTAATGTTATGTTAGTTACTTTACTGTTGTAAGTGTGGAACTTTGTTGATGTTAGCTTGTTATTCGTGTTAAGTTGCTAGTTGCTGATTGTACATGTATGTTCTTAGTTCAGGTGGATGTATGTTGGGCTATTAATAAATAAGGAAAACTATCTACGTTAGCATATATTATCGTGATCAGTGTATAAGATTTATTTTTATGTTTGTATACAAATATGACAGGAATCAATAGAACAATAGATCATAGTGAGGTGAGAGTGAGAAGGAGTAAGAGTAGATAGAGTGGTGGTTTGAAGTTAACTGATTTACTGGATTTACTGCTTAAGTAATGTAAAATCAATGCAAATTTTAAGTTATGAAACGTAAAAAAGAAATAATTTTTTTAGTAAAAACATAATGTTTAAAGCAAATAAACAAAATAAATAATTTTATAGTAAAAACATAAATGTTTAAAGAAACAAAAAAAAATAAGTAAAAGTTTTTAAAAATATATAGATTATTTTAATAAATAATGTAAAATAATAAAAGCTAAAATAAATAAATATAAATAACTTTTACTAATATAAATATAAGAGAATAATGAAAACGTAAAAGAAAATACAATAAAAAAACGAAATGTTTATATTAAGACATGTGAAAAATGTAAATGTCTTCCCACGACGTTAGAAAATGTTTCACATCTGCTTGACATCATAGAAATAAAGTCATGTGATCAGTAAGTTAGTACGACGATTGCCAGTCTCGTGTTTTAAGTAAAGTGTCTATAATTATTGTGTGTGGTGAGTGTGTGGTGTTTGTGTGTGTGTGTGTGTGTGTGGTGTGTGTGTGTGTGTGTGTGTGTGTGTGTGTATGATATGTTAGGGTTTGTTATGTTAATATACATATATAGTTGATATAATAAGAAACATAATAATAATAATAATAATAAATAATAATAAATAATAATAATAATAAGTAATTAATCATAATATAATAATTAATAATAATAATGGGTATAGTTAAGTGTTTTTGGCTGAGTAATGTTAGGCTTATCCGAGAATTTTTGCTAAGTATACGTTTATTCATTAGTTTCAAATAATGTTATATTTGTAATATGAGTTGCCTTTTGATGAAAGGTAAGTGTCCAAGTTCATAGTTCAAGATGTTTGTATTTTGATAGATTGGTTATTTTGTTAAGGGATTTATGGTTAGATAATACGCTTTATCGCTGTTGCTGTAATCTGGAAAGTTGGGAATAGCCTTGAGTTTTGTAGAGTTGTTAGGTACTTCACTCTTTGATCGTGATCGAACTTTGTGAACGTAGCAGCTTATTACGATAGTGAGTGTATTTGGTTTTGTGTTTGTATCATATATTCAGTTGCAGGTTATGTTTTTGTTACTTTATTAAATGTAAAAAATTGTTGTTAGATATATTCGTAGTCTGTATGATGATTTAAAAAGGTATATAAATTTTTTTTTAAAATTACGTTTTCAGAATGAGAATGTAAAATTAAACATTGATATGTAGAGATATGCTTGACAAGTGTGAATAGGTTACGTTTTTTGTATGTTATGTTAGTACTTTACTGTTGTTAAGTGTGGAACCTTTTTTTTTGATGTTAGCTGATTATTCGTGATTAGTATCCTCTGGGTGTTTGCACTCTGTGTGTACATTTTCAATATTACTTAGTTCAAGGTGATGTTATGTTAGCTTTAATAATAGGGAAAACTATGATATTTAGCATAAAGAGTTCATCAGGGTATAAACAACTGATATTTAGATATTAAGATATTCAAGATATGACATGAAACTAGAATCAATAGATCAATAGAATACGAATGGATAGGGGATAGAGTGGTGGTTTGATTAACTGTTTACTGATTTACTGCTTTAAGGTATGTAAAAGATGAAAAATTTTTAAGTTATAAACGTAAAAGAATAATTTTTTTTTAGTAAAAACATAATGTTTAACGCAATAAACTAAAATAAATAAATTTTGACAGTAAGTTCTCAATAATTTTACCCTGAAAAAGAATAGATTACATTAAAGTTTTAAAAAAAATATATATCGATTATTAAATAAATAAAATAACAATAAATAAAACTAAAAATAAATAATAAATAAGATATTTTACAAAAATATAAATATAGAAGAATATATATATAAGAAAATACATTACAAAACGAAATGTTTATATTAAACTTGTGAAAAATGTAAATGTCTTCCGTGCCGTTAGAAAATGTTACACATCTGCCTGACATCATAGAATAAAGTCTATCGTGATCAGTAAGTTAGTACGACGATTGCCAGTCTCGTGTTTCAAGTAAAGTGTCTATAATTATTGGTGGTGTGTTGGGTGTGTGTGTGTGTGTGTGTGTGTGTGTGTGTGTGTGTGTGTGTGTGTTGTGGTGTGTGCGATATGTTAGTGTTTGTTTAGTTTGTTATGATCATATACATATAAAGTAGATATAATAAAAAAAATAATAATAATAATAATATATAATAATAATAATAATAATAATAATCAGTAATAAAATACTGTTTTAAGATAAACATATGGTTAGAGGTAGGAACAAGGGAACAAGTAATAATCTATTTACCCTCTCATGTAGTCCAAAAGTTATTGGGAAACATAAGTATAAATCTCGTGTACGCTTCATGTGTCAAAAGATAGTTGGTGTACAAAGTAATAAATCTCGTGCGCCCTTCTCGTGTGTCAAAAGATATTGGGAGAAAAGTTAAATTCAATTACCGCCTTCTCATGTGTCAAAAGATAATGGGAACAAAGTAATAAATTACTTTACCCTTTCATGTGTCAAAAGATAATTAGGATTAATGAGTCATTCCTCGAATTTCATTGGCTGCCCGTGATCGCATAGCAAATACAGTTCTCTGATTGTTTAACCCTTGAGCGTAACAATATTACGTTAATGTTAGGGGTCGGATGGAGACAATTTACATGAGATAGTGTTGCTACAATGTTTTAGGTTGTTGATCTGCAGGCAAGTGATTGCATGCGTTATTGGTGGTTGTGAGATCTATGTGGAATAAGATAATAATAATTAATAATAATAATAATAATAATATAATGAATAATAATATTAATATAAGCGATTGTGTATAGTAAAGATTGAGATTGCCTATGCGACTTCTGCTGGTAAGTTTGAAACTTCTAAAATTTTAGTACCTTGTTAATGAATTGCTGTTGTCAGTTAGGCTAGGATGGAGAATATATTTTTGTTAGTTTTCAAATATTACAATGTTAATGGTAAATTAATGTTTATAGTTTTAATAGTAATATGTTTGAAAAAGGTGTGTGATATTTTCATTAACTTGAAACCCTAAAGATTCGAGTTTATTCAGAACAAAAAAAAACAACAACGAATACAGCATCAACAAACGTAACATTTCAAAAACAACAACAACAAAAATTTTTGACGTTATAAACATAAAAAGAATAAATTATTTTTTAGTAAAGAAGACAAGAACTTTCGTAAAGCAGATAAAGACAGTAATAAATAAATTTTATCCAGTAAAAATAAAACACAATAAATAAATTTTTTATAGTAAAAAATAATGTTTAAAGAAAACAAAAGAAAATAAATAAAAGTTTGTTTTATGTAACACAAAGATATGGGACTTTAATCAATAGATCAATAGATCAATAGATCCCTGAAATGGGTAGGAGGATAGAGTGGTAGTTTGATTTACTGATTTAAATGATTTGCTGCTTTAAGGTATGTAAAGAATATGTGCAAATTTTTATAGTTATAAACATAAATAGACTAAATTTTTATGCAAAAACAAAATGTTTAATAGCTTAAAGACAAAATAAATAAATTTTTATATTGTAAAATAAAACAAATGAATAATTTTTTATAGCAAAGACTTAATGTTCGAAAAACACAAAACAAAATAATAAAATTTTTGTGTTATTTATAAAATATGACTTTAAATAACATAAAGAACATGGAAGGATAGGAAAGTGTCTGGAAGGCAGTTTGATTTACTGATTTACTGTTTAACTGATTTAAAAGAATTTAAGGTATTGTAAAAAATAATGTTTTACACGCTTATAATTCAACATAAAAAAAGAATAAATTTAGTAAAAACAAATTATGAGTTATTTATACAATTAATTTAAAAGTAATTAAAAAATAAAAAATAAAAAGCAAGAATAAAACATAAAGAAATAATATTGTTTAGTTGCATAAGAACATTCTGCATAAATCGGTATAGAAAAGGCAAATAGATAATACAAAAGAATTTGATTAAAAAATTAAATTGAATGACCTGATTGACAATCTTTTTGAAATCTTACTACATTATCAGATAAAGAATGCTAAAGATTTAGTGTATATGACTATTATAGCAATGTAAATGTGTTTTCAAATAATTTAATAGATATTTATGTTCATATACTTCCTTTATATTGTCACCAATATAATTTATTGTGTTTTTAGTTTTGTAACTGTATATATATATAAAAGAGAATCGATGAATTATTTATGTTATTAAATATATATATTGATTGAAATTTCTTAAATCTGTTAAATTGAACTCTTATTAAACATTGATATGTTTTTATTTGGTTATATATTTCGTTTTTTAAGCTAACAAATTTTCTTGTTTCTTTGCTCTTCCAGGTCCATGGATTTTTACTTCCCTTAGCATCCGAGGTAAAGTCATCAACAGGCACCGGTCAAGTGCCTGTAGTGCACATCAAAAACTCTGTTGCCCTTCTCTCTCTCAAGAGATCTCCTCTTCTCCTCTACTCTCTTTCCTTCCACTTGACTCTCTATATTTGATCTATTGCCTATCTCCATTTTCTCTATTGATCTGCATATTTCTCTCGCGTGATAGCATACACACTTAATCATTCTTACCTTTTCTCATTTATTTTTGTTTTTCGCTTTTCTTCCGTGTAAAACTATTAAACATTTGTTTTTTTATTTAATATCAGCTTTGTGAGACCTTTATAAATCGTTCTTTTAAGTTGTGTTTTATTTTTTACAATACAAACTCTCATTACTTTTTTTTTTGTTCTTTCTTCTCTTTTTAATTTTAAAATTCCTTTTCGCTTTCCTATTCTACATCTTTTACAATTAATTCTCTCATCTCCTTTTCTTTAACTCGTCGTATCATTCTCTTATTTCGAATTTTGCCGTGATTTTTCTACTATATTTCATAAAGCAGGTAACTGTCTCATATTTCAGTGGTGGGAAACCCCTTCGTGCGGGGGAAGCTACCAAAGCTCCATATCATGATCAGTAATCCGTCATTCTCCAAACTTCTATTCCTCTATTCGTCGTATTCATTAATTGGTAACTTACGCACCTATTTGATCTACCGTGATAAGTTTCATACTCTCTTTGTCTACAACAATAGCATACACTTCTAAATACACGTGGTTTAATATGTGATAAACTAGCTTTCTATTTTGTATTTCTCTAAATCTACGTATAGGGTGCTTTAATTTTCAGTTAACTCGGAACCATCACTTATGATTTTATTTCTTCGATTTCTGACATTTATAACTCAATACGGAGGCGGGGGTGAGCAATTTAACAAGTTATAATTATGATTTCTAATTTGCTTTTAAAAAGTTAGAAACAATTTATGTATAAAATACAACTAAAAAGTAGATGGTTTATAGAGAAATACTAAAATTATTGTCATGTATTGTTGTTTGAATATTTTTATTGATATATAATTTGTTTTTACACATTTTTTTTGTTTTAGTTTTATATTTGTGAGATTTAATTGTATTGTTTAAATTTTTAGAGTTTTAAGTTATTGGTGTTTATGTGTTGTGTTAGTTGTTTTGTTAGTTTAAGTTGTTTACTTTATTATTTTATTTGAGGAGGGGAGGGGTTATCAAACTAGTTCGCTTCAAGTTAATGACTCGATATACCATGATAATACAATTAGTCATATCTCCCAGAATCTGGAATTCTTCCAAGGAACTCTTCTCAGGATTTCCAGGATCTCTAAGAATCACCATCCAATTGATGTATATACTTTTATAACTTTTACAGCGATTCAATCGAATGAATGTTAATAACAATTTCTATTCTGAATATTATTTTATTCAATGTCAATCCAGAGCGTACAACGTTAAAATTATGTTTTACGGATGATTAAAAAAATGATATAGGGTAAAAAACATCGATAATTGGATTGAAACCATCAAACAATGATTACGCGATGCATCCTTAAAAACCTTCTAGGACCGAAAAACCCTTTTGGGGGGCTCCCGCCCCCACTTTTGGGGTCAAAATCCTTGAGTTCAGGCTCCAAACCTCTGAAAACGGTCTTCCAGACCTTTAAATTCGGTCTCACCGGACCTTGAAAACCCTAACTTGAACGTCAAGCTTGAAAAACCAAATTTTGCAAAATGTTGCTTGCAACTCCCGGTTGCAACTTCAGCCTGATAGTTTAACATTTGATGTGTCCACCCTATACTACTACAGACCGGACTATCATTCATCTTTCACATGACCAAACATCTCAACATACTTTCTATTTATTCTCTCATTTCCCCTTTCTTCACACACACAACTCTCTAATAAGTTCATGCGTCATTTTATCAATTCTTCTATTTATTATTAATATTTATTTATTATTATGTATTATTAGCTGGTCTCGTATTCCCCAGATTATATTATTATCAGCATCTGTTCCTCATTTCCCCAGAGCTAGGGGTAAGGTGTGCAAATATGGGCCAGAAACCTGAGGCATGCATGAGCATTTCTATTGCATAAATAAAATGGCGGCTGGAACCCAAGCCAAGTACACTGTCCCTTTATGTCTCCTTTTACGACACGCAGAATGTATGTTGTGGAAATTCTTTCTCCCTCACACACACACACATGGATGTTATTATTATTATTATTATTATTATTATTATTATTATTTTATTATTATATATTATTATTATTATTATTAT
>JABUQX010129592.1:52500-61881 GCA_015478945.1 Trachelipus rathkii
AGTAGCTGTAAGAAAGAGCACCACAACGAACAATGTCTTGGGTTCTTAATACGCACAGCAAATTCATGCGAGAGCAATGTCCCTTTGCTACAGTGGGCGACGCCAAGGGTAGTGGAATGTGAGAGGTCAACTCCACCGAGCATCTGCGCTGTAGTACCTATAGAAAAGAAGATAAAGCACCAACATTCAAATAGATATAGAGTCAAGAGAGTTTGAAAAGTAGGGGACTTTATTAGTCTTTGAGCACCTTAGACTCAACCGTATTTCCCAATGGGGATATGGTGGAGGCGCGGAGGTCCCCCCACCAAACTGTTTGCGCGATTGAAAGTTTCATACAAGGGCGAACAGGCCCTAATACTACTGGGTAGTGCTGGGGGTGGCAGAGAAATTAAATTCGCAGACCTGGACAGAATCTCCAGCTATCTTGAGGCCACCTTAGCAACCATGGAAATATGAAGTTTCCAAGACAATTGTTGTTTATTTTAAGACAAGAATGTTTATGTTATTCACAGGCGAGACGTTAGAGCCGTCGAAGGAAAATTAGGCCAAAGTTTGGAGGTGTTTTTTGTAGTGCGGAATGAGAAATTGAGTTATTATAAGATGTTGCAATTTCTACAAGGGGTTGCGGTTGAACCCACTCGGGAAATTTCCATCCAGGATCGGCAACTAATAGAATCGGAATTGCGAATGAAGAAGGCAACTCTAGAAGCAGAGGAGCAGAGTTTGAATGAGTATAAGTTTGAGTGGATGAGTTGAGTCTCATCGCATACGAATGAACAATAGTTAGAAGTACAGTGATGTGATCACATTTCTGCTTTGTAAGAGAAAATATTGTAGGGTTAATATAATGTGGTGGAGAAATGAACATGACCTTGTCGAATCACGCTAATATTATATTCGGAAAGGCGGAAGATGGTCGCTCCTATTACACGAGATGTTGATATGTGAGCTGATCGAGAGAAAACTAGGCAAGGAGTAAAAGTCTTTAATTAAAGAGGATGAAACTTCAAAGGAAGAGCTTAGAGAGCAGTGGACGCGTGCCAAACTGATGCAAAATGCTCTGGAATTGTAAGCGCCACCAACGCAATTACTCCCATGGTCCTAGGCAGAAGACTCATAATCAGTTTACATAGTTAAAGTTATTGCACTAGTCTGAACTCGAGCGACGAAGAAGCATGCTGATGTCTGAAAGAAGGGAAATGAGACTCTTTCAGATGATCCAGGAATGAGAGAGTTAAGAAGAGTTTCTAAAGATATTTTAGATAGAATACAGTGAGAGTATATGGGCGATAGTTTGAAGGATCTTTTTCGGGTGATCTTTTGTGGCATATTGCTGCTGCTTCCAGCACTTAGAGAAGTCTTATTTTTCTTAAGACAGAGATAGAGTTGAACGAGGCAAGGCGCAAGCTTCGCGAAGCACACTTCCTCAATATACACGGGAGGATATGCCATCCGGGGCCACGTAGCACTAACGTTATAGATCTTCAGATCCCATGCACACGATCAATGTGTAGATTCAATGTAGAAAGTACATGGGAAAACTGAGAGATGATGAGTAGGAGGAGGGTGCAGGAATCCGCTACAGGTAGATTAGATGAAAAAGGAGGCCGTAGAGATTGCGTTTTAGAAGCGAGTTAGCAACATAACATCAGTTCGAAATCAGGTCAGCAACGGACATATACAATAGTTGTTATAGATGTACCATACAGAGAACAAAAATTTTTTGTCAAAAGTGAACCAAGCAGGTTGTCTCACTTTCTTTTAGTGAAAATGCGCTTAGTCTGTTGAATAGTATCCTGGCAACGATTCCGAGCAGAATGAAAATTAGTAAGAGTGATAGGAGAACGAGAATTTTTCCATGCCCGATACGCAATGTCCCTCTCCTGAATGTCGCGAGAACAAGAGCCGAGATATCGAATAAGGATTTTGGAGATAAATGACGTTTAGTTGAAGATGGAAATAAAGGCTTTCTCATCCATCGCTGATTACGACCCGCCACGTTTCAGCGAGACCGAGCATCCGATCAAAGCAGGATTTATTCCAAGAGTAGTTAGCACAGAAATACGTTGCAATGCCTCCCAATTAGCACGAATTAAAGTGCCAGAAATTACGTTTTATTCTGCAGACAGAATGCTTTATATGCACAAGTTTCCTTCACTTTCAAGCTTCAGCACCATTTGCTTTGTCTCTGATCTTGCCCGAAGTGATCCAGAATCTTTCGTATTGACCATTTGCAAATACTGTCCTACAGTGTTATATGATTTCTTAAACATCCATTTTTCAAATGTGTTCTCTATCTATTCATTACGACTGCAGTTTTACATCCTTGGCTGTTACCAGTCCATTCATTTGTTTGGCCGTGTCCTCTTTATCCATATCCCACCAAGCTTCCGCCATTCTGAAAGCATTTGCTGTCCTCTCACTCTTAATAGTCAGTTCTTATAGTTTGAATTAACACCAGTTTTTACAGACGTCTAAATCGGGTGAAAAAGTAGGTGCGTCTACCCTCTTCCCTGATTGTAACCTTTCACATTACCTATCTATTTTATCCTCTATCTTCAGAGTAGAACTCGGCAAGTATTATAGCCTCTCTGTTCCTGATCTCTTCATTTCATCCGACTATATATTACATCATTGTGAGGCTTGCTCGACTTCACGCAGTGCCCTGCATGGGACAAAAGTAACTTATTATAGGAGTATACAGGTCTTAACCGTTTAGCAATTCCTCCGGCTTGCTATTACATTCTCGAAAGAGACCGATCATGTTCTGTTGGACCCCATCCCACACGGGAATTATTAGCATAGATACAGCTGAAAAAGGGACTAGACAAGCCTTCTTATCTCTGCAGCTGCTACAAGTATTTATCAACGGCGATTCAACATGACCACTTGCCATCGAAGGATTACGCTCATGCTCTTCGCCTGGGCTTCAGGTCAAGCTGGCAGGAGTGTTGAACAAGCGACCATCGAGGAGAAAAGCAGATGAATAAAGCCAAACATCAGTTAATAGTCTTCCTCTCATTGACTCAACCGTCAGACAGGTTGTTGGGTCCTCTACCCCGCGTCTCTGCATTGGCCACACCAACCTTACCCATGGTCACCATTTCGCACGATCCCCAATTTGTTCATTAGGTCTTTAACTTCTCAAAATTGAACCACTACTGCCGTCGCCATTTTCTGACACTGGTACACACCACCCTCAAGCAAAATTCTAAATCTCAACTTCTTCACCCAGTTTTTTTTCCTGTGATGCAATCGTTTTTACTGCCTCTTGCTTCAGCAGTTTCGCAATATTTGTCCTCCTAGAGGAATTGAAAGCATTCCCAAATTTTTTTACTATTATTATTATTTCATCTATCTATTACTTATTACTTAAAATCGGTATAATGGCAATTATTATATATTATTATTCTATTAGTTCCTATTATTATTATTTAATTTTATTTTATTATTATTATTCTTTCAACATCTATATATTTATTTCAGTCCACAATGCCATACTTTAAAGCGTTTCTCTGCATAGTGAAACTCGAAACCGTACAGCACGCTTTGTTTTGTCATTCACGTCAAAATCCAAGTTAGGCCTAAATTATTTCTATTTTTACCTGAGACGCTGACTTGTAATTTTATAAGTATGTCGACTAAGGTAATTGAATTTATTATAGTTATTATCTATTTATTCATTATTATTATTATGTTATTATTATTAACTTATTACTTATTTTATTATTTTCATTATTTCTATCATTATTGTAAAATTTATATCTGTTTTAGACAACAGCAATTTTACCCGCCAACTAAACTATTTAAAATATTTTGGAGATGCTCAAATTCTAATGAAGATTGACAGTTCACTATTTCTTTAATATTTACTGATATAATGTTTAAGCAGGGCGTAGTGAGTTTGAATAGTGCATAGGGATAAAGGTTATCCTGCTTTGGTCTTTATATTATTAGCGATGTAGTAACATTGTGGGCATTTTGGAAGAACGTCTAGCTAGTGAATGAATTAAGGCAGCTACACACTTTAGCGGAAGTTAGACAGCCTTTACATTGGGCCATCTATCTATATCTAGCTTGAGGCAAGCATTACAATGTTATATTTCGTTTATCCCATGCCATTACTTTTACTTATTCTACTTATTACGACTGAACAAGTTTAGTCTTTGAGCTTGGGACAAGTCATGAGTACACGGGCAACGCAGAGAGCTTCGCAGCATTTCATTTGGCGAATAAGTGTGAGCTGGAGATTGCTGTATCAAGTGACTTGTATGCTTTCTCGACGGAGTATGAGAACATTGTGATTGTGCTGACGAGAATCTAGACGCGTTGACACGGTTTTCTCGGAAAATGGAAGAAATTACTGAGAAGTTTTGGAAGAGCACAGGGTTCTTTGCTCCCACTTCACGGTGTATGCCGCATTCGTGATCAGATTTACAGCATTTGCATCAACCAATTCGCTTCAGATAGCGAGTAGTCGTTGAATAGAGACTTAACATGGTATTTTCCGTTGTGAAGAGTCGTGTGGTTGATGCAGAGGATACAATTTCTTCAGTTCTTCGCCGGTCGAGGTAGTATGTTAGTAGGAAAGGTATGATGCTAATGGTAGTTAATTACAGTTGATTTCAGTAATGGACTTTATCACGTGAAGTATTCTTTCTTACTCTTTATCTCTCTGGCATTTATGGCACACGCAGATAGGTAAAAGGATGGCTAGTCTAAATCATACGCTAAGAACATATAAAATAATGAGCTCTAATTCCAATACAGGAGGAAATTTAAACATATAAAGAATGTGTATGATCCGATGACATCAAATAGATTGATTCGTTCAGGAGGGCGTGTGGCGTTATTGAAGAGTAATGATCGTCCGAGGGCGCTTACATAATATTTACCGAATGTACTTCGTTTCTGTATTATCACCACTACATTTTAAATGTTTTTTGCTGATGATAGCTTAAAAGTATATTTAAATCTTTTATTTCTCGATGACGAAAATAGGAGAGAGATAATACTACTGATTGGTTCAACTTTTTCAATTAGAACATACCATAATGTGAGCCATTTGATTTAAGTATGTGGATAGATAGTTGAATGATAAGATCGTGCTAAGAATTACTCAATTTCGAGCTTAGTTGATGTTATTAGACTTATTGATAGGTAAAAAAAATTGGCGAATGCGGTTACAAAACATGTTTATGTCTTCAAGATCTAAACAAACACAATTTGGACCTCGTGATCATCGAATCATCCATCAATCGATGACTCCATATATTCAATACGTGTATAAGAGGCATTGTGTGCAATACTTGTTTATAAAGTTTTATTATCCTTTTATTATATTCTTGATTTATCATTGTAATTTTTCTATGCAAAAACCAACAATAAAACAATAAGATTCTAGTGTGTAAGATTTCTCTCATCTCTATTATTTATGCCTTTGTCTATTGGTTTGTAGTTTTTGACATTTCTAATTATATATTATAAGGATGATATATATAATCGTGTAAATATCGGTTCATGTTGTTATAATTTTCTTATTGCTATGTAGGTTTTAGTTACATTTTATTTATCCAGTTCTTCAAAACTTCAATTCTTCTTCAATAAGATCTTTTTATCTTATCATCATTAGTTGTCATCTTTTTCTTTTAGCGTGAAATATATAGTGCTTTTGATCTGTTGTGAACTGAGTTTAGAGAATGAATTGCGGTATATTAATTCATTTTTTGTCTAAATTACGATCGATTAATTGATTTGTTATAGTTGTTAGCTCGCTTGCTCAATGTATATCGAACTTTGCAAGCTTATTAATTTGTTCTCGAATAACAAAAGAAACAGGAATGTCTAATTTGTAATTGACTCCGTCGTAATATTGTTTGAAAATCGATTGCTCTATCCATGGCTGAAGCGTCCTGTTTATCAATCGAGCGATTGTGCATCTCATGTTTTTCCTCTAGTTATCTTTTAGTATTGATTAATCTCAATAGAGCGATTTAGGGTTTACTTTTATTTGGGTATATCTTGCTGTGATAGTGTGTAGATTGTTTGGTGTTGGAATTACTTTTATTATTAATATTTATAATAATTTAATAATATTATATATTATTATATTATTATTTAATTTAAATTAATAAGTTTCACTATTTTTGAAGGTGAAATTAGCGATTTTAGGTAAATGTGTATCTTATTAATTATTTATTTTTAAATGATAACTCTCATATATGTATTGTATTATTTAGTTTTTAATTTATTTTGTTTAACCCATTATTTCCTGATACTTATTATATTACATTAATATCGCTATTATTATGTGGTGTGTTTTACTGTCAACATAGTGATTTGTTTGAATATTTTTTTTGACCATTTTTGATGTAAAAGTGAATATTACCGGAAGTTGATATTTCTTTTATGATTAAATCTGACTCTTGAAGCGTTTACGATTTTAGCTGTGATTGTTGTTGGCAATACACTCACTTATATAAGTATGTAAACTTTTCTTTAGTTATGTCTATAGTTTGCATATGACGTTGCGGTTTTTAGTTGACGTGTCACGAGGTACATTTGTTGTGGATTATAAATTATTTCTACTGTGTGTGTTCTAACAATGTTTTATTTGTTATTATGATATTTAGCTGTCGTTTTCTCATTCTTCCAGTTTTTAAGAACTATTTAGTTTTATATTTTTGTATCCGTATGCATGTTGGTTAGGAGTTGTCTAGCCGTGAGACATCTGTCAGCGGAATCAGTGTTGTCTCGGGGTGAAACTATCGGCCCATTTGTTTTCTGATTTTCAGAAAATTAGTTCAAAAAAACTTTAAATTGATTTTCTTACACTACAATGAACTTTAACTAAACGAAACTTTTTGATTGCATTTTTAAATTTTAATTTCAATTTTTATTTATATGTATGGCTGTATGAAAATAGTTTTATTATTTCTGAAACCCCGGGCAAATTTCATTGATAAAAGTTGCTAGTTTGAGAGGGGTTTTAATGTTATAATCGGCTATAATTCATAGTTACTAATAGTTCAATTATTTAGTCGTGTCTATTAAAGCTCGTCTAGAGCTTTATTGTCCTTCATAAGTTGGATGTATTTTTTTTTATTATACCGCAGATTGCCTGTTGTTAGTTACTAGTATTTATTATTATTATTTGATCTAAGTTGTTAAATATTCTGATTCTGATTCGTATTATTATTATTATTATTATTATTATATTATTATTATTTTTATTGGAAATATTTTATGGTTTGGTTGTTCCAAATTCGTGTATCATAGTTTAAACTGAAATGCCATTGTTAGTGTGCTAAGCTTGTTTTTTTATGAAATGTTTGTGTTTTATTTTTAGTTATTGTTAACGTAGATAGTGTGTGTATTGTTGTTTTTGTTTTATTAATCTAGTTTGTGTGTTTTTGTCGTTTTTTAATACTTCACACGCACTTTAATAAAATAAGAGCTCATGGTGAGATATATATTCTTTGTTTGGCAATTGTATTTCATAATTGTGTAGTATTGTATCGTGCTATCACTTTTATGGAAATATTAGTATTTAGCAGGATGTCTTGCTAATGCCCCAATAGACATGTTCTTCCTAGATTCAGCAGGTGAAAATAAGTTCTTCTGTTAAGGGCATTTCACCCTTTTATAAGCTAAGTTGATATCTGTGGCCTTAATTAAGCCTTTTGGATCTTAACATTTTTAGAAAGTAAAGATTTCTTACTAGATTTAACAAGTAAAGCTAAGCTTTTCTTATTTTGAGCTAGTTAAATACTCTCGAATTCGACTAACTATAGATAAGTACTCTCTAGTTAAGGAAGAATCATGAGGACTCCGTAGTTTGACCTAGTAAAAGAAGACTTTCCCTTTTGACCTAGTATAGCAATTCTTTTATCATTGTTAAACGTCTTTACTCGATTCCTTTTTGTATAGCCTATATATTTTAATGTATATTTAACTAATATCAATAATGAGGGAATATTTTGATCAACCCATTAGGGATGGTTTAGTGATACAGCTTTGTACTATGGAGGTTACAGCACCGGCACCATATTGGCATCTCCAGCTACGAATGGTACATCTTCTACTTCGTATGATATGACCAGCGCTTATTTTGTCACCATTTCCTCCTGCTTTGTCATTTATTTTATTGTGCTGCTTTCCAGGTAGTTGTAGTAGCATTAGTTAGTGATAGTTTAATCGTAATGTAAATAAATAAATACATAATGTAAAGATGAATATTATTTTTTGTTGTATTTGATAACACATCTTGCATGAACAATTAGCTTTAAACTATCTCTCCTCCTCAGTTACTATGAATCAAATCTCTTGCAAAACTCTCCTTTGAAATTTAGGTAATAGTAGCGCAGAAGGGCTTCACCCCCGATTTTTATAAAAATCACAGGATATACTCTAAAAAAATAATAATGAATAAAAAAAAACGAAAATGAAAAAAAAAGGAAAAAAGTTACAGCCTCTCAAAGTTAGAATTTTCCCATAGGATTTTCTTATATATAAAAAAAAAAAAAAATCACAGGATATACTCTAAAAAAAAATAATAATAATGAAGAATAAGAAAAACGAAAATGAAAAATGAAAAAAAAGGAAAAGTTGCTTATAAAAAAAATTAAAGGGCCTCGTGCTCGTTTTAGGGCCATCCTAGTTCAGGTTATGATAAGATTTGTTAAGTATACACAGATTTACTCTGTGTATACTTAACAAAACATATCATAACCTGAACTAGAGTTCCTAAAAGGAGACCTAACCTGGAAAGATAAAGACTGAAAATTCTATGGGAGTTTTAACAACTTCGAGGGGCTGTAGCTTTTTTCCTAAAGACGTCAGTCAATTTCGTTTTTTTATTCTTCATTATTACTTTTTTAGATTATATCCTGTGATTTTTATAAAAATTGTGGGTGAAACCCTTCTGCGCTACTATTACCGAAATTTATTTCAATATTACACCCATTATTATTATTTGATACTGCTTTTATTAATTGACTATGATTTTTTTTCTAGCACTAGTTGTAAGCTTTAGCAGATGCTAATACACTCCTCTCAAATATGTTAAATATAAATAGGGTTCAATATGAATTCAAATTTGGTTACAATAATGTAAAATACTTCATTTTTTACTTTCCTATTATGTTTATTTTAATATTTTGGCTATATTTATGTGCATCTAAATGCTAAAGATTTATCTTCTTAGCCAGGTCAATAAAACTTCTTAATTACATACATGTCTTTTAACACACGAGAGTAGCATGATATTTTTCAGCTTGAAATTTTAACCTATTTCAACTTATTTCCCCCTTACATTGGGAAAGATTATTTTTAATTCCTCCCCCTCTCCCTTCCTACCAATCTTCAGTGGTTATCCCTTTT
>JABUQX010129593.1:0-17947 GCA_015478945.1 Trachelipus rathkii
TAAATAACATTTCCCAAGATAAAGAATTGACTTTATTGAAAAAGGGGATCAAGGACCTAAATAATAGGCCGATATGGCAAAAACTCAGTAAGTTTGTTCCTCATAAAACTAAATTATTACTTCGCAATGATTTGTTATATTATGAAAGTGGACCTAAAGAATGGTTATATGTGATATCCTTCGACCTACTTGTTCAGGTTGTGTGTCACCTTCATTTCACTTGTGCCCATATTGGGCGAAACAAATTATTACAGTTAGTATAGAAACAGTTCTGGCATCCTCGGGTAAACCAGGTTGTCTCTGATATCGTATGATGCCCAATATGCCAGAAACAAAAAACATACTCCTCAAACGTAACTCCCCCAATGCTGAAAATATTGGCTAATTATCCATTCGATCTCTGTGCAATAGATCTCTTACAGTTTCCAAAAACCATTGCGGGGAATAAGTACTGTATGGTACTTATAGACCATTTCTCTAAATGGGTATCGGTCGTACCTCTACAAGACAAAACAAGTCATACCGTATCTCAGGCACTAAAACAAGAGGTTCTGCTATTTTTACCAAGGGTCCCGTCCAGAATCCTTACTGATAATGGTACAGAGTTTGTTTCGCGGAATTTTTAAACAGTATTGCAAGACTTTATTATTAAACATGTTCGCACATCCCCTCTCCATCCTGCCAGTAACGGGTTGTGCGAGCGCTTTAATCGTAGCCTAATTCAAATATTGAAGTGCTTGGTTTGGGAAAAACCAGATCAATGGGATGAAGAATTAACCTCCTCTATCCTCATTTATAATAATACCTTTCATAAGACCTTACAAATGTCACCTACTGACTTCCTTTTAAAGAAATCTCATGGACAAGATCTGCATAGTTTCCCGCAGTATTGGAAGGAGGGGAGTATAAACTTTAGACCATTCAAGGTTGGACAACTGGTTGCGAAAAAAGTGGTATATACGGGACATAGTACAGCCCAGAAATTTAAGAAGAAGTGGGAAGGACCTTTCACGGTAGTAGAGGTGAATGAAAATCTAGTTACATATACTATACGGCGGATGGGAGGACGAGTTACAAAACAGGAGAAAGTACACTTCTCGCATTTACGTGGCTCGATAGAGATTCCTCCATATTTACAACGTTATTTAAGAAGAAACAAGGCGCTTAAAGAGCAATTCTTCATGGATGTAGAGGACGATGACGAAGAAGAGGAGGAGCCTTGGGATATAATGGATACAGAGAATTTAGAAACGAATAAAACCACTGAAAAGGATGATGCATGCTTTTGGTGACAGCTTTTTATATTCAAATTTAAATTCTTCAGAGCAGTCTGAAGAAGAAGAAAATGATTTTAAAGTGCTGTATGAACCCTATTTCGGAGGATCTTCAGAACACATTGTCAAAATGGACCGAAAATCTTATAAATATAAAACAGAAGCTATGGTTATCCCCACCCATTATAGGAATTGGACGACAGATGGACCGAAGTCATATTGACTCCGAAGTTGTAGACTATAGTACTTCCTCCCCGATGGACCAACAATTGGGAAGGATCAGCGGAGGACCTAACCGTCTCACATTGTCCCCTATACTTGAGGATTCAAATGAATATATAGATGTACCAGAAAATAATGTAGAAATAGGATCCCCATTGATGGATTATAGGGATTTATATATGGGATCATCGGATAAATCTGCTAATTTTATTACTATAGACCAAGTTAACGATAGTTATTTTTCAGGTTTCAATCCTGATTCAGTACATTTTCATGCCCCCGAAGGGCCAAATTTTTCATTGATAGATCGTGTTTTTGGTGGTAATATTAAAAATCGGACACAAAGATGTAGAGCTTTCTTCTCTCGAGGAGAGCGAGCAGGTTGTATTGCCACCTGGTTCAAGATCGTTGGAATTCTCCAGTTTTAATCCGGATGAAGTTATTGAACATCCTTTAGTATCTCGAGCAAGGCCAGACATGCGAAATGGATCTCATGGGCGGGCTCAGTTATCCCCGCTTCCAAGGGGGCTATTTAATTATACATTCTTGGGAGAGGTAGTGCCTGATCCCAATGACCCTACTGGTAATGGGTTGGCGCTTGTTCCTATTATAAATAATCCTTTTACTAATCAAGACCGTATTCGCACCCGACAGATAGGGCAAGTTGAAGAATTACCATATATAATGTCCACTCCATTAGAATTTACTAAGAGAATACAGCGAAAGCGCAGATATTAAGGTTACTTCCACTTATAGTAAACAGAATACCACCACTCACATAAAGAAAACCACCACTATGGCCAAATAACATACCACCACTCATGGGTATTAGATGTGATTGTGGGATTCATGTTGTAAAGGTGGGAAGTGGGTACTTTGGTATTTTAAAAAAAGAGGCCTTACTTTTTCCGAAAAAAAACTTTAAGAGTCTAACATTTATTAGTTTATATTGTTTTTATTTTTTGGGGTGGATTTTCATATAATGGGAGGCCTTACTTTTTCCATAAAAACTTTAAAAGTATTTCTAAAAAATTTTCATGTAATATTTTTTTTTGAATAAAACTTTTCTATAAAATCATAAGTGACATGGTATTAAAAAAAAATTTGAAGTTATCTTATAATTAAGAATAAAATATTCTATATTAACATGGTTTTAAAAATGAATTGAAGTTAGCTTAGAATTAAGAATAAATTTTTTCTATATAGTAACTTGGTTTTAAAAAAGAATTTGAAGTTATCTTAGAATGAAGAATAAAATTTTTTCTATATCAACATGGTTTTAAAAAGAATTTGAAGTATAAATTGTTTTTTTTTACTTATTTTTTACATTATGTTTGGTATGTACAGACTGAGTAGATAATTGGGACTAAGTTTTGCATAGGGTTTACAAGAAGGCAGTTCAAATCTATATATTATTAGGTCTCTTGTAAAATATCAAAATTAAAATTATCATAATTATTGAAATAATTACTAGAATCATTAAAGTTAATTATTTTATGAAATTACATTTTCATTAGGCTAATTTATATATACCATATATATATATATATTTATCTTAATATCTATTTTATACGATTTTATCAACTACAGTTAGGAAAACTGATATATATATATATATATATATATATATATATATATATATATATATATTAAGTTGTTGTTGTTGTTATATATATATATATATATATATATATATATGAGTTATATAGTAGTATATATATATATATATATATATATATATATATATATATATATATATATATATATATATATATATATATATATATATATCTTTAATAATATTTATTAATATATAATAATATTTATAATATATATTTAATTTAATTAGATTATGGATGTGTCTAACATGTACTATTACAGTGCAAAAAAAAAAAAAAATTTTAAATTGAAAAGAAAAAAAATAAATTTCAGAATTTCATAATGGAAAAAATCACAACTTTTTTATTACATTAATTCAAAAAATTACAAAATAGTAAAGAAAACAAACTACTTTATTAAAAATATGGACAAATTTAACCATTCTATAAAAATTATAGACTGAAAACAAAAAAACAAAACAAAAAAAACAAACATACTTTCCTAAAGTGTGATCAGTAGCCACATTATAAAAAATTATAGTTGAAAAATTATAAAGCAAAGAAAACAAACATACTTTACTAAAAGTATGAAAACATTTTTAATCAAATTAATAAAGCAAAAGAAACAAAAATACTTTTTAGAAGATAGAAAACATCTAACCATATAAAAATTGTATATATATTATTAGTTAAGTAGAAAGAAGAGTTATATATATATATATATATATATATATATATATATATATATATAAGTTATATATATATATATATATATATATATATGCTATTATATATATATATATATATATATATATATATATATATATATATATATATATATATATATACAGAAAGAAATAATATCATATAAATCTCATATATACATATACATATATATATATATATATATATATAAGTGAAGAGTGAAGACAATGTATATATATATATATATATATATATATATATATATATAATTATTCCTGGATTCCAGTTCGGCTTGTGACTTGCGTTAAGAACAAGACGACCTATGAACTGAGTTCAGTCAGTAACCTCCTTTTTAATATTCTTTTCCAGAAAATGCCTATTTTACTTGCAGTTGGTGCTAGTGAACTAAATTTCTACTGCATACAGAAGAATATTTGACGACTATTTACCAATGTTGGAACTAAAATAAATCCATTATAAACTGTTTACTTCCTCATGAATGTTGGCCCGAAATACGCCAACACATGACCAAAATATTCCATTAGCGTGGAATTTATAACGGCCCAAGAAAGTGATATAAAATGAAATGTAAATCTCCATACAGAACATTATTGTACTGAATACAATTTTATATGTTTTGAAAGAAAAGAAATATATTCATAACATATTAAACTTTTATAAAAATATTGGACATGGACCAGTCCGTATTAAAGTAAATAAAATTTTAATGACGCCATTGAGCCTAAGAGGATAATCATATTGCTCAATCTTCTTATTTACATTATTTACCTGTTCCTGAAAAAGAATTTTGTAACAGGACATTGTAAACATTTTTTTTAATTCTTAATTATTATCTTGTTTTTGTTTAAATTTATCCAATCCTGAAAAAGAAGCTGTACCAAGATATATGTATAGTATATAATATGCCGCTAATTGTGAACATGCACCCTGTAGTAAATCGGAGCCCTACTTCAAATAAATGTTTTATTAAAACAAGGGAGGGGCTTAGATTTACTGCGGGGGGATGTAAGGGTGAGCTCACCCTTGGCATGTCTGCAAATTATAATTTCAAAACATTTATTAATTTTAAGGAAACCAATAGCTTTTTTAGTAATTGTAAATGCTGTTTTATTTTGCACAGCTTGGTAATTGTGGTTGGTGCAATTTATTATGCTGTTTGGTTTAATATTATATATTGATTTTATATTTATTATTTATTAATTTTATATATCATGTATTTGCGTATGGCCATACACAAATATATGTTATATTTCAAGGATTTGTTGCTTTCAGAAATCTTAGCTTTTGTTTCTTTTTATATATAATATCCTAATCATAGTTGAAAGTCACATAGGCAGGTATTGTTATCTTTGTGGATGTTCACAATCATACTTGGTCAAGGACTATTAGGAATTAACAATATTGTCAAATTTAATTAAAGGAAGAAAGGTATGTGTTAATAATAAAGCTCATGTATAGAAGGCACATTTTGTAATTATTTATTATTACATGTCATATTTAATGATGATTATTTATTACAGACAGAACCTTGAGTTCCTGTCTTCTAGTCTAATAAATCGCTGTACCTGTTTCAAACTTATTTGGGGTAAGGGTTATATAGTTAATGTATTTGTGTTAGTTAATGTTAAATTATAGGAAATATGTATTAAAATGCTGTTTAACTGTTTATTAAACAGACAACCGGAGCTGGGAGCTCCATAATTCTTAAATCTTCATCCAAACCGGAGCTGGGGCTCCATAATTCTTAAAGACTAGACTCAAACTAATCTGGGGAGCAAGAACTTAACTCCTCATTTGAACCTGAGCTGGGGCTCCGTATTATCTCACTCAAATTAATCTGGGGAGCAAGAACTTAACTCCTCATTTGAACCGGAGCTGGGGCTCCATAATTGATCTCTCACATAAACCAACTTGGGGAGCAATAACTTAACTCCTCACTCGAACCAACTAGGGATAAGTTATAGGCCAAATCAAACTTATGATGCTCAATAAAAAGATATAAATTTAAGTATTCAATATTGTTCACGATACTTACTATTACAAAGTCTTGCATGCCTAAGTGGAATCCGGTAGGGTTAGATAACGCATTAATTGTAGAAGTTTAATCCACTATTCACTTTTGTCAGGACTATTATTATACATAATTATTGTACATAGAAATTTAATCTTAAGATATAATTATTTCAGGACATTCAGTAACCACAATCAATCTGTATAGCTTGATCTTGGTCGTGAATGTTCTTTGTTCATGTATTTATCTATATTGCCATTAATTGTAGAGATATTATTGCAACCGAAATTTATCCTTTAATTACTTAACCTTAATTAATGTACTTTAGAGTTAATTTTTCTTCTTTAATGAATTTTATAACTTGTATTTTTAACTCAGTTTAATTCACCATTTCTTAAAACTATTTAATCTCTCTATCATCCTTCTATCTGTTTCTATATAATATTTATAATATTTATAATATAAAGGTGTTAAAGGATAATGTTGACAATTAATAGCTGCCGTGCGCTTTAAAGTGTGGTCCCTGTGACATTTTGACCATCTGGGGAGGCTAAGGCTTAAGCTCCTATCTGGGCTAGATAATTAAAGGAGCACTATCATTGCTCGTATTCTATTTGGTTAGGAAGTTGGGGATCACTTGTGCAGGGGGCGACCACATTGCGGGCTAATTTAATCTCCCACCCTTGTTTTCCATCAATTACCCTGTATTGGGTTGCCTCGAATTAAAACACAAGCGTGAGTGAATCACCTCTCTCCGCTACAACCGGTTCTCCGTCAACATCTGAGCAGGTATTGTTGACCAACACCTGTTAGGTCCTGTCGTTCTCCCCAAAGACGACGTTGCAGGACCAGCTCGGGGTCCTATGTCCGGCCTTGCGACCTCATATCTGGTTCCAGCATGATGGGCCCCTCCCCACTTCTGCATCGATGCTCGGGCACAGCTCACGGTCGACTTCGGCGAACAATGGATAGGCCGGGGTGGACCCGTTGCCTGGCCACCGCGGTCTCCGGATCTGATACTCTTTGACTTTTGCCTATGGGGGCACGTTAAGGGTTCGTGTATGCGAACGCCCGTAGTCATACAGCGAGTATTACACTGCACAAATTATATACAGGACCCTATTCTAACTATCATCAACTACAGTATAGACCCATAATATATATTACCTAGTTATACTATCTAGTACATGAGTATTGCTGTGTGCTTGCAATTACTACTCTCACTGTTAAATTTATAGCGATATGTACTGTGCCCACTCGGAGAGGGGCCGACATATCCTTTTTGCATACACACAATTGTAACGCGCACTCCAATTAATTACACAGTAACTGAGTATGTTCACGCCATATGCACTCATTCTCATATCTATCTTTCTAGTCATATAAATAGTTTCTAACATTTGTTTCGGAAATGACTTGAACAATACTTTATATTATTTATGTAAAAAATCTACGTACGACTCGAATTAACACACAACCATTTCACATTAGCTGGTGGCCATTCGAAAGTTGGAAACTTTGATTGGATGCCTGTTTCAGGAGTATTTCTAACGCGAGTAACAATTGCAGTATTGTTTGGCGTTACACATATTCGTACTATCATACGTAATGAGTACCAGTCAAATCAAGAATTTCTCAAATTTTGAATCACTTTTCCGCGACTTAGATTTCAATTGCTTGTTTAAAAGTGCATTTCATGTCTTGAGAGGATGCAACCAACTGCTTATATGTTACCATCTTGTATTGTCTATTTATATCAAAACGAATTATTAATATAACTTTATTGAGCAAAATATTCTTAGCTCCGGGAAAATGTTCACACATAAGGGTTAAATTGAAATTACAGAAATTTTATAATTATTCAGAAAATTAGTTTTTGAAATCTGGAATACAAAGCTCATCAAAATTTCTTTTAATAATGAATTTGTTTTTCAATCAATCAGTTCCATTTATCCATTATGTATGTACTTATAAGGTATTATCATTATTATTACATATGTATATATATTATTTTTTTCAACTAGTGAATATATGGGTTTACAAAATCGCCGTATAGACAAAGATCAGATATAAATAAGTACTTAGTCTAATATTATCAATGAAAAAACAAAGAACTTTTCATACATGTACCTTCGATTCTCTTAACAGAAAAATTAAATATCATTTTGAGAAATAACTTCTTCAATATCACGTTTTATTATTTGGTCAATAGTGATAAACTACTTATCCATTACACGAGAGCGACCATATGTATCACTACGCTTATAGGTCGCTTTCTTCCTTCAGGTAGAGTTTGGAAGAAATGGATACTGTTTGCGATAGTAGTCACTACATTTTCTAACTGTTAAAGAGATGCTGAAATCGCTCTCTTAAATATTCTATTATTATAAACTGACAAAGTTGAATCTATTTATCAAATTAGAAGAACTTTAAATCAATATGAGAAATGATAGAATTATACTACTCGTATGTCTCTTTACAGTATGATTTAAATTTTAGTAGAGGTAATCGAATTGAGATTAGCGGCAGATAGACCCATTCATAACGATATAAATTGACCAAACCATTAAGAAAAGAAAATCGAATTAGCCAGATATACCGCTTAGTGCTCTTTTCAATTTGACGTTGCTCTTCTCATCATGAGGCGTACATTCAGATTGACTATTGTAATAGATCAATTGCTGAAGTTCTGTGTCTTAGCCAAAAACTTAGACAAACTAGCACTTAATATATGTTTTCTCACATCTCGAGACGCTATTAGAAATCTTTAAACAAGCCAAACCCTCGTACACTTTTTTTTGAAGAGACATGGCAGCTCCATACGATCATTACTGGACATCACATGTTCAATATTAGAGAATACACAATCGACAAGATATTAACGTATGTAAGTCGAATTTCGAGAAGTAATCTTGTGAAAGTTCGTTACGATTATCATTCTACCACCTATGTAGGTGCGTCCAAAAACTACTTTACAGAATGGTTGCCTACTAGACTTATTTACTACTCTCTCTAGCATCATAATACACACTACTGCGAGAGCGATGAGCAAAAAACGATAACCATTGCGTAACTTCTATTGAGTTTCATTTCCAACACACTATCGTAGCCCTACCTGGTTGTATAATGTACAGGTAGTTAGATATTTTAAAATTACTATGACTATAGGATGAATTATAAAAATGCCTATATTGAACTTACCCATACATATTATGATCAGGGGCTTTACCGTCCGGACCACACTATGATAGTATTGCTACTAATTAATTTTGAATTTTCACTTAAGGCATATTAGTATTATTTCCTTTTCCAAATGTTCTGTATCCTCTTGTTTTACCATAGACACAATGTACTTACCATACTTAGCCATAGATTCTTCAATAGATCATTTTAAAAAAATTTATCATCGATCTTCCTCTTATAAAATGCTTAACTGGGCAACATCAACACATATATGTATCTATTGATCATCATATACAGCTAGAAGAATAAAGAAACGTAACAAAGATAATGGAACAAGTCTTTATCAGTTGTCTGACTATATCAATCCTTGTAGAGAGTTCCTCGATAAGTCTCGTAACTGGTTGCTATTAGATTATTAGCACTTATCGTCTGCTTTTACCTTTCAATATCATATATTATACAGTATAATTGATCGTTCAATATAATTATTATATGGATAGACAAGGCTTTACCATTTTAATTCTCACGCCAGAAAAAGTTCTATATTTATTTTGGTAATACCAATGCTAAATATGCAATTTCATATGATGCTATTTATATCATTATAGAGCCTAAGTCTATCAACAACCTCTGTATAGCTGAATAATTATTTATGTCAGATCTTTACTAGATATTCTATACTTATCTTTGTAGGCACTATATATATTCTTATTATCACGAGACTAGAACTCTCTCAAGATATACAAATACTTCATTTATTTATTATACTATATGTAGTCTGTGCTGTGATTTATTCATAGTATCTATTACAATAATCCATGGCTTCTCTTTATGTGTAATAAGAGTATCTTTCACAAACAATGCAAAACCGTTTTCCTGATGGACTTTGCTATAAATAGCTTTATATAACTATGCGATATTTGATTAAACTATAACTTCTTTTATAATATCTTGCAGACTTAACATTTTCTGTGTAAAATCAAATTAATTATTTGATTATTACATTAAATAAATTCGTAAGAAATAGGCGCACGATAGCCTATTAAAAATATAAATCTCCTCGAAAAAGTATAGCTCGATAAGCAAGTGCGATACCACTATTATAATCATCCAAATTCAGGCCCGTTGTAGCAGCTAATTAGACGGCCACGGGTTGGCCACACCCGCGTTATCAATATTATTTAAATAAAAAAATAAATATAAATAATATATTACTTTTTAATTTATTTAGAGTAATAACAATAAGTACTAGCAACAAACAAAAGAAAATTAGCTACATATATATATATATATATATATATATAAATATATATATTATATAATATATATATATATTATATATATATTATATTATATATATTATAATCTATTAATATACTAATTATAATATATATATATATATATATATATATTATATATTTAAATATTATATAATATATTATATATATATATATAAAATAATATATATATATATATATAATTATATATAATCCTTATAATATTTAATATATATAAATTAATATATATCTAATATATATATACGTTATTCGAACGAATTAGCAAATTATAATATTATAAAACTAAAAGTATTTACACATATATATATATAAAAAGATAATTATGAATATTTAATTAATTATTATATATACTTATTCTATAGATAGATATAATTAATTATTATATATTATACTATAAAATTATATATATAATATCGAATATATAATATATATATATATATATATATATTATAATATATATAATATATTAATAATATATATATATATATAATATATATATTATATATTAATATTAATATATTATTTTATATATATATATATATATATAATATATATATATATATATATTATAATTAGTATGATTGGTAAGATTATAGAATATTTTTTATGCCGATGACGATTAACTGAATGTAACGAGATTATGAGAGCAAAATTTCAACCGTAATAGAACTAGATGACTGATATACGATTAGAAATAGTATGACGATTAATTATGAAAAAAACTATTTATATCAAAAAATATTTCACTATCATAAACGGATACGCTCTACGAGTCTCTTAGAATTCGTTTAAAAGCGTTAATTAATAACTATCGTTAAAACTAAAATCCTAAAATATGTAAACTAGCTTTCGTTTAATATTTCGAGAAAAAATATTATACATCTATTTAAATACGAGTTAAAAAAATTTCCCCCTATAATATTACGTTAACCGTTAACTTAATTTATGAGTTTATAAAATATTTTCTTATTATAGATTTAAAAATTAATTCGATTTTGATAGGAGATAAACTCTTTTTTTTTTATCTTATTATACAAATGTATGCTGACTCAGCACCTTATCTCATGGCTCAAAATAGTGTTATATTTACTTCGTATTATTTAAATTATATATTAATATATATATATATATATATATATATTATATATATATATCTTATAATATATATATAATATATTATATTATATATATATATATATATATATATATATATATTATATATTATATATCATAAGCCTGTAGACCAGACAGGAGGGATCAGGGGTGAGTCAAATCGCTCCGATTATATATCAATAGTGTTTAGGAAGACGCGACGAGGAGATTATGTTTGGGATCTGCTCTGTCATGAGATCACTACACTAATAATAATATAATAATAATAGTACCCATTACGTATCATAAATACTTCATTTGGCTACTTATAATTACATTATAATATACAATAATCAAATAATATTATAATTCCTCAATATGATGTATATAGATAGAATAATGACATCGATCAAATCACAATATTACAATATAAACACCATAATATTACACTGAGATAAATAAAAAATAAGGTAGTACGTCTCTAAATCCTTCCTGATATAGATAAAAGTACTTAGAGTCTATAGGAGATTCGTAGAGTCTGTATGCATATATGCCGGTCTAATCTATACATTCTTCTCACACTTGTTGTGGCTATTCACTCACTTAGCGATATGCTATTAATTCTCAAATTCATTTTCTAGCACTCGAGCTGAGTACTACTAAATGTAAGGTTTCCAAGTTTTGCTAGATGATTTTAGGAGATTGGCTACCTCAAATAGGAAGAATTAGCTATGGACTGAATATACATAGATTTATACATAAGTATATAAGACCGGAGTCTTGTGTAGTTTCCGCTCGTTAGGGAGGCTATAGACGGCAGGAGTCTTTCCGATTAGCTTCGCGTCCTTCAGTTGTAGATATCTATACTTTCCTCCTCAATAATTCGACCGCAGATAAACTACAATCTATGCTTTCATTGATCTAACTCCATCTAAGCGCCGCTTGACTTTCGTTCTGCTCTATTTGCTTAGTCCATTTCCATGGTCTAGACTGTACATGTGCCTGTCGGCGTGTCGGAAGATCGACATTATACACCGTATATCCCGCGATCAATCCGTCGCTAATCCTCATGTACATGGGAGTCAGAAATGTTTCTCGATATTTCTTTGTCACTGAAAGCGAGGTTAATCCTGCCAGGCCGTGTTAACATAGGATCAGCTACGTCCTCTCATACTTTTACTTCGCTTACTTTCTCACTCTTAGACCAAATCTTTCATCTCTAGCAACTTCTGTAAATCTGCCTTTACTGATCTTCTATTCCTGCAACCTGCCACTAGACTAACCACTATCTGCTAGTTGCACCTTCAATAGTCCGAAATGATGAAAAGCCTTATCTCTTCGGCCTCTCCTCATTGCTCATCATCTATACTAATCTATTTTCAACTTATATATCCCATTCAGCTACCTATTCCTCTCTCTATCCTTCTAGATCATATGTGTTCCGATCGATGCTCTTCATCTACTTGTCTCAGATCCTACTATTTCTCCCGCAAGCTGAATAGATAAGTAGAATTTGCGGGTGGGCCGCTTCGTGAATCCCTCATGTATAGAGTCGCTTTTCTCAATATCTTCACTTATATAACTCACTCATTTCTACAAATCTGTACAACTTCTTACGAAATACACTCCAAGCTCCTCTATATGTTTTGGCGCGCCGTCTCGTCTTTGTCGACTCCTGAGTTCTGAACTGAGGACTGAATAATATCAATCTTTCCGAGGCGCTAAAACGAGAATTAAAAAGGAGTGTCTTTGGCACACACTCCTCTTAACACTTACCGAGGGAGACACTGTGTGTGGCGTTGGCGGCCCTGTGACGATAATACAATACAGACAAGTTTGAAACCGGGAGGAAGTATGGTTCTAACCTACGTCGTAGACTTTTTTTCCTCTCTATGCTCTCACAAAGACTCACCGTCTCTGGGGTCCTTAATCCTCTCCTCATGCTATTAGCTACTATGATAGTGCTACGTATCTATTCGTTTCTAGTATCGACTGAGCAACTGATTCTTGCGACAGTTCTGGGTGGACTTTCGGGGTTGACTTTACACTCTTTTCTCGGCCATATTAGGGTAGAGTGGCTTCTCCAAGCTACAGGGTTCAAGCTCCCTAATAAACGTGACTTTTTCATTTAATGATCTTGCTTTCAACTATGCACTCTAACTCTATTCCACTATCCCGTATTCCCAGCCCGATGTAATGGAGCACCTGCTTATTCTTATGCGTAGCGAGCAGAATTATTTCGAGCTCCTTCCCTTTTTATAATCTTTCTTGCATCTGCCCTATAGTCATCGTCTTATCTTTCCGATTTTATCCTCGCTGATGGAGCATCGGCAAGGTATGTTTGTGAGAAATTGCACACATACTTCCTACTATAACGCGTACCACCCCAACTTTTACCAAATTCACTTTCTCTCACCACAGACTTCTTAACTTTTCCTAGCCCACTTATCGACGGTGCTGTCGGCCCTGTACTCTCTGTGTGACGAACTAAATAGAGTTTTGTCGTAGGCTTATACTATGACAAAAAAAATGGTCTTGGCCAAGATGCTCTTTGACTCTAGCCGGAGTTACGGTTGCTTATGGTCCTTTTTTTCTTCCACCGAGCGTGGTGTTCTTCGAAATGGACATGGCTAGTTCTGTTCTACACTGCTGCTGTGTGAGACCTTGCTGCAACATTCTCTAATATGTCCTTCCCTCGCTCTTATATAGCCTGCGTCTACATTACATGGCTGTCCGATTAACTGCCATGTAGCGCGCGCAGTATACGCCGATGCATTTTTGTCGTAGCAACTCAGGGGGAGAGCGCCCTCGCGGGTGACCGTTGGTCGGTGGTTTGTATCTCAACACTCGTAACAATATATAAGGAAAAAAAAAAATAGGAGATACAGAAAGAGTAAGAAAAACGAAGCAAGAAAGAGGGTTTATTAAACTGGTCTGAAACCTTTCCAGTTCAGAGATTAACGTAATACTTTCCTTGAGCAAGTGCTTTACGATTATAATCGGTGACTTTTAATTATCGATTTAACGCTGAGATTATAATAGGTTCTATTTGTAACACGAATGAGCGGCAAACATGAGCTTCGAGAGCGTGGAACTTTACTCAATTACGAGCTGCTACCCCCACCCTTTGTATAACCTATTATACGGACGCCTTCGTAAGTACACATAATAGGTACTTAGTTAATTCTTGTCAGCAATACGTAGTATTGTGTGACATTGGTTAAATCCCAGGCTATAGATATTTGCTGAGTGAGTGCTTCACTTACTTTTACCCACTCAACTACTACTGTATTTAGTAGGAATTTCTCTATTCTATTTCTGTATTTCTACTTGAATTTAATCTCACTACTTTAAAGCCTGCGTCTGTGATCATATGCGTTGCGCTAGAGTACTTTTGAAGAGTACTACACCCCCTCCTTAGAATAAGGGACTTCATGCTAAAAATTTTTTGACCATGAGAACTGTATAATATAAAAAAAAAATAATCTTTAGAATGGGCAGATATGTGGCATATGAACTGAATCTCCTACTATCCCCTCACACATATCACAAAAACATTATTCAGATTATACCCAGAAAATACGTAACTATCTTATTTCAAACATTCACTTTAGATGGATCATACTGTTCGGAGAGCGATAGAGCATGACACACAGGTTGACTCACTATTCTCGCAACTTAATTCTAACAACTTTAGCAACTTCTGAGTACTACCACCCACACACATTACTAATGCTCTCTATCAGCAGCTATCATTCAGAATTCGCAATGGCTATTCTATCCCCGCTCCTCATTCCTCATTCCACCAGCAACGCAAACACATTTCACTACACACCCACACCATCATTTTCACAGTTTCATCCTTTCTCTTTCCAATTCAGAATCAGCGAGCAAAAAATCAAATTTGCCCTTTCTAACAACATGTAATCTACCTCCTCTTCCTCCTCCTAACATTTATTCTCTGACATTTCAATATACAATACGCACACACTCTCCACGAAAGACTAGAGGGCGCTTACTAGCGATCGCGCGACCAATTTCTTCGACGATGGTATGAGCATTCCTGGCAAAAGATAAGTGGTAGTAGCAGCCGACCTACACTACGACCGTCCTTAGTGTCAGCCTTCTACGCCAGGCGCAGGACATACCCGGGTGATGAGGCCACATAATTTGTTATCCTTTTCTCCCTACACGTTGATATAAGGGGATAGGCGGATGTTCTCGTAAGATGTTGTCTAGAAGAGGGGTGTGTGATATAAGTATGTGTATATGCATATGTTGCTGGAGGATGAGTGTGGTATGAACGCATAACAGAAAGGCGACAACATTCGGCCAGATCCCGGATGAGGGAATAATTCATAGGACCTCTGCCTATTAAGGCATACTTTATATAAGTATATATATAATATTATATATTATATCTTATTATTATATATTTTGTTGGGTAGGAAATATATCAATATATAATATAATTTGAAAATTATATAAATATAATATTACTATAATTAATATATATTAATATATATATATATATATATATAATAATATATATATTTATATTATTATATATATATATATAATAAATAATTATTAATTAATATATAATATATATATAATATATATATATATTATAATATTAATATATATATATTAATATATTAATCATAATTAATATATTATATATATCTATATATATATATATATATGAATATATACTATATTATATATATATTAATATATTTAAATATAATTTTAAATATATTATAATATAATATATTAATATATTATAAATAATATTATATTATTATTAATTATATATTATTAATATATTAATATTATTATTAGTTTATTATTATTATTAATTATTAATTTATTGAGTTTTAATATTATTCAAAATTCTTAATATTTGGTATCAATAATACGCCAAAATAATCGGTGTCATTAAATTGTGCACCGAATTGATGTGACGATGCCCGTTTAAAAAAAAATTGCCGATTGTTTTGAGCCGATGAAATTGATCAGATGAACCGATTAATCGTCCCTTAATCACTTATAATAATATCATCACTATTATCTATAAATATTGATTATTAACTTCACTATATGTCAGTATGGTTATAAGTTATTATAAGTTGGTTGTCGACATACTGAGTTTCATAAAATATACATTCATTATACTTATTAAGCTTAATGAAAATTATATATGTAATTAATACTATATATATATAAATAGTAAAAAGAATAAATTGAGTTGATTATTTCAAAAACTTATTAATTCTAATGTGTACATATTATTATAAAGTATATCCCTTTATTAAATATTATTATTAGTAATTGATTTAATTATTATATAATATTTAAAAAACTATTAAACAATATATTATATATATAATATTATATATATATATATATATATATATTTATATACAAACATAAAATATATAGGTAATCTGAAATAAACTGAATAATTTTTTATAAAATAATGAACTAAAAGAAAATATTTACCATATATAAGATTTTTCAGGATGTTATGCTTATATAATATAGCCATTATATATGAAGTACTACAAAGATGTCCAAAACGTGATTAAAAATTTAGTGGAATCTTAATATAAATATTATCTTGAGACATTTATTAACGGGACTATTAAAGATGTAACTTTTCGTAAAATATTGAAACTAAATTTTATTATATATCTATGCAAACTTAAACGTATGATTATATATACCTATATATTACTATATTGGCGTATAGTAATATTAGCGTAATAGATTATTACATTTCCTTCGATCTCCCTTATTATATATAGGGCATATTTTATCCGCTATAACCATTGTAAGACACAATTCTACTTATCATATATCAATAACCATTTTATTTTACAAATTATATAATAATATATTATATATATACTTATATATAGCATTATATATATAAATATATATAGAGTATACTCTGCAATTATTATTATTTTTACTGAGATATACAATATTATATTATATTTATTGTAGTATTTATACCTAGTATTATCAAATTTATATTTGTGTTAATTTATATATATTATAATATATATATATAATATATATATATAATATATATAATATTTAATTAATTTATATATATTATATAATATATATAATATATTATATATTATTATATATATTATATATATATATATTATTAATATATATATATATATATATATATATTATATATATATATACCTAGTAGTAAAACATAAGTTCTTAGGGATGATATATATATATTCGGAATACATCTATAAATATTATTATTAGTATAGTATTATAGCTATGAGAATATAATAACGCTCCCTAAGTATATATAGTAGTATATGGTCAGAGTGTCTACATGCTGACCGTCATGTAAGCTCGAGAACGGCAGCGACAGTACAATACCCAAACTTATATTTTTGGATACAGCCGGAAAAGATTTAAAGGAGGCGATTTTTGAAAATTTTTTATTTTATATCATTTTTTTTAGAGAGAATATAAAAAATATTTTTTTTTTAATTAGTTTCTTAT
>JABUQX010129594.1:20000-23042 GCA_015478945.1 Trachelipus rathkii
TATATTATATATATTATATATATTTATAGAAGGAATAGGTATTTTGGGGATGAGGTTATTAGTAAGGAGGAGGTAGATGGGTAGAGTGAAAAAGTTGAAGATGGTACCAATCTGCAGGTATAGATGAAATTACTGGTGAATTGATCAAGAACGGGAGGCGAGATGGTGATTGATTGGATTTGGAAGTTGTGTAATAAAGCGTTTATAGAGGGTATAGTTCCAAGGGATTGGAGGAGAGCGGTAATAGTAACCTTATATTAGGGTAAGGGAGAAAAGGGGGAATTGTAGAAATTTATAGGGGATAAGTTTTATTGAGTTGTTTGTAGGGAAGGTACTGCCTGGATTGCGAAAGAGTGCGCGAGTTGACTAAAGTGACTGTATTGGTGTATATGAACAGGTGCGGTTAGGAGTGGTAAGAATATGTGTGGATCAAAAATCTTTACATGGAAACCAAATAATTGACGAAAATGAGGGAAGAAGAAGAATAAATTGTATTTAGGTTTTATGGATTTGCAACAGCGTATGATAGAGTTAATAGGGAAACTTTATGGCAGGGTGTTAGTATTATATGGTGTTGGTGGTAGGCTTCCGAATGGAATCAAAGTAATGTATGAAGATAGGAAGCGTGTGTAAGAATAAATGGTGTCAATGGTGAGTGGTTTAGGATTTAATAGAGGAGTAAGACAGGGTTGTGTTTATGTCTCTTGGTTATTCAATTTGTATATGGTGGGGTTATGAAAGAATTCGAGGTGGGATGGCAGGTAATGGTGTTAGAATGGTGGAAGAATGGAGATGAGTGGAGGGTGCCCTAACTATTATATCGGATGATTTGGTTCTGTGTGGTGAATCTGAAGAGAGTTTGGGAGGATTGGGAGAGAGATTTGGCAGGGTGTGTAAAAAGGAGGGGCTTGAAAGTAAAACGTGGATAAGAGTAAGGTTATGGTTGTGTGTGACAGTTCTCAGTGTGAAGTTATATTAGATGGTGAGCATGCTGGAACAAGTGGTCTGAGGTTTAAATATTTAGGGAGTATACTGCTGGATGAAAAGGGAACCGGAACGATGCAGAGTGCAGTAGGAACGTTGTGAATGGCAGGAAGGTGGCTGGTGCAATTAAATCGTGGTGAATGTAAGGGACTGATAAGTCTTGAGTGGTGATAGGGTTTTTACATGAGGGTATTTGTTACTTGTGTTATTGTATAGTAGTGAGACTATGGTCTGGAATAAGACGTATAGATCTAAAAGTTCAATGTGTTCAGATGGACAATCTTAGGGTGTGCTAGTTGTGAGAAAGAAATTGAGAAAGTGAGGAATAACAAGGTATTAGAAGAGTTGGTGTGGTGTCAAGAAAGGGGTAAATGGAGAGAATAAATGAAAGTATGTTGAGATGGTTGGTCATGTGGAAAGGATTAAATGATAGTCGGTTTGGTTAAGCGGATGTATAAGTGGCGAGTGTGCTGGGAACCGACCGGCTGGGAGACCGAAAGAAAAAAGTGGATTTGAGTCAGTAAGCGAATGGTTTGAAAGAGAGAAATGGTGAAGTTTTGGTAGAGGCGAGAAAAAGGTGTATAACAAGGAGTGAATGGGGGGAATGTGAGGGGGTATGGTTTGTGGCCCACCTGGGCCAAGGGATGAACCCTTACATTGACGATCTTACCTAGTGAGGTCCATCGATGTCCAATGAAGCCTTTAGGATGGATTTTCTGAACTGCGATGAGTTTCCCACTAATTAATGGTACTGAGGGGGCGGTAAGGCTGGGCTTTCTTTTCGACTTGTGTCATTTTCTTCTACTGCTTTTCTTTTCCGAATGCCCGTCGCTGCACCTTACTCCCATTCTTGGGAAAATATAAGGAAGGATAAAGAAAGAAAGAAGATATATAATATATATATATATATAATATTATATATATATATAATAATATATATATATATATATAATATATATATATATATATAATAACTATATATATATATTATATAATAAATTATATATAAATATATATATAATATATATATATATATATATATATATATATATATATATATATATTCTGCCGCCCCCTATCCTCTCCTTCGAGAAATGATCTACCTCGAGATATTGTGCCACCACAACAGGGCGGACTCAGATATTCGTTAGAAAAAGCGTATTGAAGTTGTGCCTAATGTCTGTTAAGTCACGGCAGTCTATCAAGAAATGTCCTGTGTCGTAGTTAGTCTGGGAAAAATATCTTTGACAGTGGGGGGGGAGGGTTGCTTTAATGATTTTAAAATTGTACTCTTGAAGGGGAGGATGATGCCCAGAGCGGAGACGGGACAGCATTGGTTTGAATCTCCAAAGTTTGTTTCGTAGGAGGTATTTCGGGAGGACGTGTTTGAAGTATGGTTTTATTCGGATATGCGAAGATCCTTCTTAGAGTTAATTGTGTGAATCATTAATGTGTTTAGTAATGGGAGTATCTGGAGGTGGGGGGGGGATGCGTGCTGTATATGTTAGAATAGTATAACGATGGTGTGATTTTTTCATTCTAGGTGTGGGTGGTTGCTGCAATGTTTGATGCAAGGGGTGATCTATTAAGGGTGATTTACTTTAAAATTGAAAACCTATCATGCCAAGATGGGCTTTTAAAGGGAGAAATTTCGTTTCAGTTAGTAGATGATGGATGGGTGTGGAAGGAAGGCATCCTGTTATTATCCTGAGGGCTTTATTTTGCCCAGTTTCTAATTTCTGAATGTTGGATTGTGATATTGTGGGACCCCAGGCAGGTGATGCATAATTTAGGAAGGGGCGGATGTGTTGTCTGTATACTATTGTGAGTTTCTTTATGCTGATCAAAGTGTGTCCCAGTTAGTTTTTTTCAATGCATTTAATTTATGTGTGGCTCTTGAAATGATATTGTTGATGTGGTGGTGAATGGGATAAATGTCATATGTCTATCAAAGGTCAAACCTTGAATGATGTGTTGCTTATTGAGATGGAGTCTATTGCTTAATAGGAAAATTGCTGGGGTGAGTATAGTAAAAGTTGATTTTTGCCGGTGATGCGG
>JABUQX010129595.1:0-35600 GCA_015478945.1 Trachelipus rathkii
ATATCTGGTATTATTGATACCTGTTGTGGAACTAGTATGGTGCCAGTAATACATTGATATGAATACTGTGATGATTTTTGAGTAAGAGTAAGTGTATCGGGATACTGTGGTGTATTTTGTAATTATTATAGTAGTATTGGGATATATATGCTTTTTGTGCTAATAAATTAAGGTGTATGTTGTGTTGTCATTTTATTCCTCTTCAGTTATCTTGGAAGACAGCCTCACACCATTTAAATTCAGATTCCTGTAGGTTTATTTAAAGTAAATCTGCTTACATATTTGCTGGCGCGCAACATGGGCTGTCTCAAGGAAAGTGGAGGGGCGCGTAGTGTAAGGTTAGTAGTAAAGTAGATAGTAATAGAGTAAGTAGTGTAAAATTGGTTACGATGGAGATTGCAGTTGAGGTGGATAATATAAGGAAGCTTTACCGAAAGAAAGAGAAAAGAGAATGAAAGAGAGAGAGAGAAGGTGAGAGAATTATCAGAGGGAATGAAGGAAATGGAATTTCAGAATGAGAGAATGGAGGAGATGTGTGACTAAAATGGAAGAAATGATGAATAAGAAGTTTGCTGATGGGATTGGAGGAAACGGAATGAATGGAACCCAACAAAGGGTGACCTCTACTCCAAAAGTAGTAAACGTAAAAAGAAATGTAAAAGGGGATGAGAAAGTGGAAAAGAAGGATGAAAGAGTGATGAACCAGGATGATGATTTAAGTTATGTGAGTGAGGATGATGGGGATGTGGGAGGAGAGAGGATATAAAATAGGTGGTGAATTCAGAAAAGAGAAGAATGGAAGAGGAAAAAGGATAAAAAGAAGAAAAAGACTTCCAAGAATATGAGACATGAAAGGAGAATGAAAAGTAAAAGTATAGACTCATTATATAGTAGTTCGGAAGGTGAGGTGAATGTGTTTGAGGGAAATGAGACGGGATCTGGTTCTGAGTCTGAGCGTAAAGTGAAAAGGAGTGTGCTGATTCGAGATATCCCCAGGATAAATAAATTTAATGTGTATGGTACAAAAGAGGTTGAGGAGTTCTTTAGGGAATATGAGGGTTATTGTAGGGAGAAGTTTGACGAGAATAAGGTCTTTTGGGTGAAAGAGTTGGGCGAATTTTTAGAGGGGCGAATGTTGGAATTTTATAAGGCTGTTAGTGTGGGTGAACCAAAGTATGAAGTAGTAAAACAGAGGATAATGGACTAGGTTGTGAGAGTGAAAGGGGGAGTGAAGTATAGAAAGGTGAATGATTTTGATAAGGCTAGGATGGAAAGAATGAAAGGATCAATATGTACGCGCACACCGACTGTGAAACCTTGGCGAAGAAAGAAAATTTGGGATGATGTCGGATGGGAATCAAGAGATGCTGAAAAAGTTTTTTAGAGACTGTTACCTACCTCAGTGCGCGAGTTATGGTAAATTGCGAAGGAAGAGAAAATGGAGATGGGCAGGGAGAGGAGATTAACCTGGAGGATGTTTTGGGAAATTGTAGAAGACAGGGAGTTTGAAGGCGAGCGAGAAGAGAATGAACGACGAGAAGTATATAGTGGTAGGGAAAGTATCGCGACATGAAAGGGCTTCACCACCCCCTCAGTATAATCTTATAGAGACGCCCTGAAGGCAAACCCTTATGAAGTAATGGTGAAATTTTTGGAAGATTTTTATGGTTTTGGAGGAAATAAAAGACAGGTGAATGCAGGAGTGTGGCGTAATTTTTGCTGGTTTCAAGTTGGTGGAAATTGTGGAATGTAAGAGGGAACGATGGTTATAACCAAGGTCAAGGGTATAGTCAGGGTCAAGGGATTAGAGGTCGAGGAAACCAAGAGAATGTGGGTGTGAATAGGGATGTGAAGTGTTTTCGTTGTGGGAAGATGGGCCATATGATTTCAGAATGTAGATGGGCAACTGGTGCTTGTTTTAGCTGTGGGCAAGTGGGTCATTTGGCCATGAACTGCACGGACCCGCAAAGGGCTGTGTAGGAGATGCGTGAGTGTGGACATAGGTGCTGATGTCCACAGGTTATAAGAGCAAGGCAACGCGGTATGTGCGGAACGGTATCGAGGGGGTCATTTTCTTAGGATGCTGTAGGTCCCTTAGAAAATACTTGTACGGAAAATTGGGAAATAGGGCATTGTGGCTGGAAGTGCTTGGGAGTGGGAGGCAAAACTGGAGGGGGCAGTCGGTTAATCCTTGGTTGTGCTAGGTATTGGTAATGGTGTTAGTGGTCCGGTTCAACCGGTTAGAGTCAGGCTGTTGGTATGAATAGGAATGTAAATGCGGAGTGAGGCAGGGTGAACACGGTCAAGTAATCAGGTACAGGGTAAGCAATCCGGGAAACGAGTTGCAATGAGGGTTGCAGCTGGTGAAACCCTCAGGTGGATTGGGTTGTCACAAGACTAGGGATGTAAAGTTCATGTGTTTCGTTGGTAATATGTGAAAATGACATGTGATGCACGTATTAAGGCTTTATTGTGGTGAGAGTATTGAGAGTTTCGTGCTGATTGATTACTTGGATGTATGTAGTGTTGTGTATAAAGGAGCATATGATAGGATGAAGATAAGGGAACATCAGAAAGAAGTACGTAGAGGGCATATTAAAGGAATTAGTAATGTGTTGGTACTGGTGGAAGTTAAATTTACAGAGAGCGTTAAGATAGGAGGAATAGGCATGGAGGAGAGTGAGTTTTGTGATTGATAGTAGGAACGAAAAGTATGATGTGTTATTGGGGTATAAGTTTTTAAGTGCTATGTGTTATTGGGATATAAGTTTTTGAGTGCAAATGGGATAGTTATTCATCCTGATCGAAGGATGATAGAGAAGAAGGTGAATAAGGATGGGAAATGTCAGATGTATGTGAATGATTTAGGGAAGGTAAGTGTGAAATTGGTTAAGGGCGTGGAAGTGTTTGCGTTAGAGGATAGGGCCTTGAAGACGGATGAAGTAGTAAGTGTGAAAGTAGGTTGGAATACGAATGTGGGTGTGGATGAAAACCAGTGATAAAACAAGTGAACAAGTGATGGAATATGAGAAGCTGTGTACTAGGAGGAAAAGAGGGTTGCACATTGTATTCGAGGGGTATGATAGATTTGAATGAATCCTAGGGTATGTATGCAGAAGGTGTCTGATGTGAAAAAGAAGAGTGAGAGGTATAAGGGATGGTGATGTGGTTGGCAGTTTTGTATTCTGTTTTTGTATTAGAGAATTCGAGAGAGAATGAATGTTGTGTGGTTGCGGATAAAGAAAAAGATTGGTGTATGATTTTCAGTAGTAATTTACAGTTGCCTGAAGGTTTGAATGAAGTAAGGAGACAAAAGATTGTGCGAATGTTGTGGGAAAGGAGGAAAGCGCTGAGCCAAGGCGATGAGGATTTTGGGGATGCGAAATTGCCGGCGTTTCGCATAGTGTTAATGGAGGACACCCCCATATACCAACGTCCTCGTCACTTTCCTCCCCCCGTTGCGAATGAGATTGAGGAGCAGTGTGAAGAGTTAGAGCGTATAGGTGTGTTGGAAGAGAGTGAGAGTCCGTGGAATAGCCCGATTGTGCCTGTGCGAAAACCTGATGGACGATTGAGGTTGTGTATTGATTATCGTAAGGTGAATGAAAAGACTGTGAAAGATAGGTTCCCTATGTGTGTAGTTTCAGAGTGCGTGTATAGTATGTATGGGATGAAAGTTTTTACGAAAATGGATCTGGTGCGTGGGTATTATCAGATGCCAGTGGAAGAGAGTAGTAGGTGTGTGACTGCTTTTTCGACTGCAATAGCGCATTTCAGTTTAGAAATTTTGAGCTTTGGGTGAGCCAATGCTCCAGCGGCGTTTCAGAGGGCGATGAATGTGGTGTTATGAATGATTTCCCCAGTAAGAATGTGATGGTATCATATGATGATCATTACTAGTGCAGAATGAATCTTCCCTGAGCATTTGAAGTAGGGATTGATGTGTTTGAAAAGTTTGGAGGAGGTGGGTATAAAAGTGAAAGTTGAGAAGTGTGGAGTGTTTTGTGGGATGAGGTTGATTCTTGGACATAAGGTGAGTGCAACAGGTTTGAAAAAGGCTGAAAAGTTTATTGAGAAAGTGTCGAGCAGTTGTCCGAAGCGAGGAATGTTAGAGAGTTTGATGAGGATTTGGGTTTGTTAGAGTTTGGAAGCGAAATCTTATTGAAAGATTGTTCGGAGTTGATAAAACCTTTGACTGAATGGACTGGGAAAAAGAAGATTACAATTGTGAAGTGGAATGATAAGGATGAATGAAGTGTTTGAAAAGTTGAAAGCGGAAGTCACGAAAGGATGTAGAGGCTGGCCTTATCCATATTATAGTAAGAATGTGAAACTTTGGAAGTGTTGTATACGGATGCAAGTGGGTATTGTATGGGAGGTTGTTTGATGCAAGAGATGGTGATTGATGGGATTTGAAAGTTGTGTAACCGTATGTGTCAAAAGCGTTTAGTATGACAGAGCGAAAGTATTCCACGATTGAAAGAGAGTTGGCTGCTTTGAGGTTTTGTTTGAAGTCGTTGCGTCCGTTTTTGTATGGGATTAAGTTAGTTGTGCGAACGGATCACCAACCCTTGTTGTATTTGCAGAGAATGAGGATAGTTGATAGTAGGCTTGCAAGAACTTTGGAAGATTTGAGTGATTTTGATTATGTGGTTGAGCATGTGCAGGGTGAAAGAAATGAGATTGCTGATTTGATGTTGAGAATGCCTGGGAGTGAGAGTATGAATGAAAAGGTAGTGATAGACCCGGAATATTTGCCTAAGGGATTGATGAAGGGAAAGGAAAGTCAGGGTGGGGGTGATTCTATGTTTGAAAGTGTGTTATATGGGTTACAGGATTTAGCTAGGGATAGGTTGGTTTCGAGAGTGCCTGAGAGTATAGAAGAATTGCGGAGGGAAGTTATGACTGAGGTGTGTAAGAAACCTGAGCAGATAGGGATTAGGAAGGTGAAATATTTTATGAAGGAGTTAAAGGCTATGTGTAATGTAGGTGTGCTTCCGGTGCAAGAGGTATTGATTGTTGTGAGTAAATTGTTTAAGATAGTTGTATGTGTGCATTATGGTGGGGAGCGACCGGTTTTGTATAGGAGTGAAGGTGTAAGTGGTGCAAAAGTGGGCGAGCTTCATTTACAGTGTTTAAGTGGGGTACACTATAATTGGGTAATTGAGAAAAAGTGTTATGATAGGAAGTATGTTTTGGACTTGGCGTTGGAGGAGTGTCTGTTAGAAGGTGATGAGGATGGGAAAATGATTTGTCCAGGGGAAAAATCGAAGGTCGTGTTATTGTGAGCATGGATAAGGGAAGAATGGAGGTGAAGTCAGGGTAAAATGGGAGTATTTGTAGACTGGATTGACACTGGGGCTCAGATTTCTTTAGTGAATGCATCTGTGGTACGAGAGATTGAGCGAGTGACGTGGCAGATAGAGAGGAGGAGTACGAATGTGAAGATCAAAGGGATTGGATCAGGTGATTTTGTCGCTTTTGAAGAGGTTTTGTTAAAGGTAGAAATAGGAACGCTAGAGGAAGTGGAACATAGGTTTGTTGTGTTAGACGATGAGCGAATGCTTTATTGTTTTTTGTTTGGGATTGACTTTTTGAGGATGAATGGGTTGTCCGTAGATGTAGGTAATGAAAAGTTGTTGAAGGGAAGTCGAGATTGTTAGAATGCAGAAGGAGAATGTGTGTGTTGTTGATTTTGTTGGCATGGTGAGAGTTGGTGTGGGGGATGAAGAATTGTTAAGTATGAAAGATATCGAGGTAATGCAAGAGAATGTCCTATTGGGTCTGTGAGTGAGAAAATGTATTTTGTCAGGTAAGGAAGTGTGAGGTGGGACCAGTTGATAGAAGATTTTAGGGTAATTTTGCGAAAAAGTTTGTTGACTGTGTACTAATGTTGGTATTATCATTCAGAAGTAAGAGAGGAGATTGTATGTACCCAGTGGTTTTCTGTAGTTGGAACGGAGGGATTGCCGTTAGTGATCCACCGTAGGTTTGGTCACATGGTAAAGTTAAAATGTGGGAATGTATGAAAAGAGAGAGTGTTTAATCCTTGGTTAAGAAAGATGGTGAATGATGTTGCAACTACTTGTGAGGAGTGTCAGAAGGAAAGTGGAAATTTATCAGAGAATGTATGTGAAACCCCCTGTGTTACGAATGGATGTGAATGATAGTATGAATGATAGTATGAAATTTTGTTCTAAAATGGTTACTTCCAGAAATCTTTGAAGTTTCATCAACAATTAATACAAAACATCATACCCATAGTAATTAAAGATATTCACACGCTGATAAAGCAATAATTAAATAATAATAATAATAATAATAATAATAATAATAATAATAATAATAAATTTTCCATACAAGAATCATATAAAGAATTTGGAAATAGAAAGCTTACTTCAGGGAAGAGTTTGCCGGGTGAAATTTCCTCCATGGAGTAACACAAAACATTGAGCTCTCGCCAAATAAGGTTTTTCTTATTTCACGCCTTAAAGATTAAGTTTAATTTCACATTCTGATAAAAATAAAAGTAAGCATTTCAATAACATAAGCTATAAGGGTTAATAACAGTAATAATAATAATAATGTTAATAATAATAATAATAATAATAATAATAATAATAATAATAATAATAACATTGAAGTTTTCACCACGATTTGAAAAAAATTAGTAATTTTATAATTTAAAATAATACAAATTGCAAAAAAATATTTTGGAAAAGCAATGTCATTAAAAGAATCAGGAATTTTTCCTCCAAATAACCATAGGGCTATTCCCTCCTCCCCCCAATATTTTTTTTTTTTTTTAAACACAATTAAAGGGTGACTTGTTAAACAATAGCGTTTGAAAATATTGCAAGACAAAGAAATATTGAAAAATTAAAAGCACATGATAAATTTTCTTTTTGTGAAATAATATCTAAATAACTCTTTACAAGTTAAATAATTTGTAATTTTGTAATTTTCTTTTTTTCATTATAACACAAAGTTAAATATTTAATGAAGATTTGTCAGCATTTATTTAAAATAATTTTCAATAAAGAATTTCTATTGTTAACTGAATATTCGCTTGAATAAGTTTACATGATAAATTTCTTGTTACGTAACTCTCTTGAACCTTTTATAAAATAAATTATTAGTTAAAATCGCTTGCCGATCATGTTTGGAAATGGTAGTAATGTTATTTTTTTTTTTAATATTATATATTAAATATATATTAATTAATAAATAATAAACTGATTTGTAACAAAAATGGAATCAGTAATAATCAAGATACTTTAATAAAAGCTTAACAAAAACCTCAGAAAAAATGACCAATGAACAGAAGAATTACTGTGTTCTGCAACTGGAAGCTACAGATGCAGATCCAATGCAATGGTGGAGCCAACAAGGATTTCTTCCCAGAACTGGCTCGTTTCGCAGCAAAAATGCTCTCGTCTCCACCATCATCAATTGAAAGCGAGCGTTTATTTAGCATTGTGGGAACGTGTACTTGCCTCATCGTAACCGACTGACTTCAGAGATTGGAGAAAAACTAATGCTTTTGAATTATAACTTGCGCATTTTCAATTGTGAATATTAGGGTACAGCATTTTTTATGCCTGTGTTTAATCATATTTGCAAGATGGCAATCTTAAGAGTAATGTAATTTTTATGTACAATATTTAGGCTGCATTTAAAGGTTGATCAATTAATAGTTTTCATTGAAGGAATGTGAGGAAGAGAAGAATGTCTATTAATTATAGTGTTTATAATATTAAAATGGAAGAAAACACTGTAAAACAATAGGTTTAGTCTCAAGTTTTCATGTTCACAAACTTTTCAATAAATTAAATACAAAAAAAAATAAATTAATGCCAATTTCAATTTCCATACATCATATAATTCATGACTGATTATATAATTTTGATTGGTATTGACTATTGATAAACAAGAAACAATGATAATTCCTCCAATTATTGTCTAGATCAACTCTAATGGTTAGTGGTTACACAATTGACATTGGTAAGTTATATGAAACATTTCAATTACTATTTAATGCCTATTAGCCATTCCAAAAGTCATTTATTATAAGTCGCTAATAACTTAATAAATTAGTATATTGAAGGAAAAGCTAAATTAATGAAGAATCGGCACCGGCATAAATAGGAACCGGCATTGGCAATAATTTTGGAATCGGCACATTACTAATTAATAGTGGCCGTCTACAAACAGCTGCATTAGAAAACTGGAAAAGAAATCAGAGAGAAAGTAACAGTGAGAAGGATAGGTGCTGGAAGAGAAGTTTAGAAATCGAAGCTTCGTCCCAGACTCTATTAAAAGGTTTCAATGTCTAGTGCAAGCAAAAGATTCACCAAAATGATGAAGAGCAAAGAAAAAGCAAGGTAGAAGAAAATGAAGACCACCAGTCAAATATTCCCTATGAAATCCATACTATAATCCGTGATAAGATAATTATAATATGGATAAAAAAAATAATAGTTTTTGGAAATGAACTAAGCATACCGTACCAACAAATCAGGGAATAATTATACAAAAAAGAGTTTACTTTTACTTTACCTCGCCCATGAATCTCGATAGATCAAATGTAAGTGCTGCCAATTCCTTCCCGCCACCGTACCCCATATAAGCCCATCCGTCCGGAGCACCTGCTCTTCTAATATTTACATCATTGACTGCTATAATTCCGGAGACGGTAATACGGTTCATCTTTGAAAGGAAAAAAAGAAATATCAAATATCAGTTATATATTAAATACATTGTATCACATGGCGTCCTATATATATATATATATATATATATAATATATATATATAAAATAATATTATATATATATAATTATATATATATATATTATAATATTAGGGTTGTACCGGAACTGAAATTTTCAGTTCCGGCCGGAACCGGGAATTTTATATGAACTTTCCTTTAACATACAAGAAATGTAAAAAAAATTATTTTATATATATACGTCAACATAGTAATTTTTTTTTATGGACAACGTCACTTCATAACATATGGAAAATCATCATTGAGAGAGAATATCTGAAGTCCAAAAAATTAAATCTTAAAAGGAAGAGTCTTGTATTTTCTAGAACAGGGGAAACCACAAAAGAGCAATAGGATCCAAGCCGTGAAATAAGTGAGTTTTGAGGAGAGTTTTCCCAAAAAAAGATTGATATATATCATGACCCCAAATCACAGAAAATAATGAATTTTATCGCAATGAGTAACAGCCATTCACAGTCACACAAGAGAAGGGATTCATAAAACTTATTGCCCATCTCAACCAAAATATTTTATTCCTAGTAGAAAATATTTTGTAGAGAAAATGTTACCAACTTCATACAGGAAATTTAGTGATCAGCAGTATTGGAGAAGTTATCTAAGGCTGATCAGATATCATTTACTGCAGATATATAGAGAGCTAAATAATTCAAACGGCTCATTTATTTCTTTAACTGCACATTGGCTTACCAGCGAGTTTAAAAAAATGGACTGTGTAATCCATTGCAAGTATTTCCCAGGTTCTCATTCTGGAATTAAAATCACTATGAGTTTTGAAATTAGATGAAAAATTGGGAAATTCTCCTAAACATAAATCCATTTGATCCTTCTAGATGGAGCATTATAACATGAAACTTTAAACTAATTTAGCGGATACACAAGTTTTTCTTGTTTTATTCATAAACTTCAATTTATTAAAGATGCCTTATTTTCTCAAAGAACAGTGTGATTTAATAAAGAAATGTAGGAATATTTGTACACATTTCAATCATTCCAGTTTTTAAGCTGTAATTAACTTAAAAAAATACAAAGAGACTTGGATCCACATCTTGCAAACCCACTTATGCCAATTCAAGATGTTAATACAAGGTGGAATAGCACATATTTGGTTCTAAAAGAAGGAATTGAATGTTTGAAAAGAACCTTCTGCAAGTTTATATTATAGAACAATCAGTCATTTAAGCTTTGACTGCTAATTAAATGGCAAATACGTTGAAAAAATTCTAAGATTTTGCAACCATTTCTTATGTTAGTGGGGAAACTATAAGGCAAAACAAATTATTTCATCAATTATCTATATTTGAGCTCTTCAGGATATCTCTCAAACTCTGAGGATGGCAGCAGGGAATAAAGAAGAGCTGAAGAAGGCATTAGAGTTTAGAATTATGAATAAAAGAAGGAAGAGAAAGGATCAATAGACATATAGCTATGAAAACAAAATAATTGCTTTAAATACGTAGTAGACCCAATACACTGGACTTTATTGGTGTCTAATGAAATAAGAGATTGAGTAGAAAATGGATGATTGAAGAAATATGCAAATAAATAATTGAAGGTAGAAAGTGGTAATAGTAGTAGCAGTACAGAAGAAGGTCCAGGCGTCAGGCGATTTTCAGAAACGAGCATTATCTACAACAAACTTATAGATTGGCCAAGTACCTCAAAATCCCATCAGGAGCATTAAGAAAAGAAATACTTGCAAGTTTACTTAGTTTCTTATAAGTTTGAAGAAAAGTGGGAAATGACAGCGAGTAGTTAGTGTCTAAAAACGAAAAAAAAAATCAGTGGCTTTTCACACATTGGGATTCGTAAATTAAATTGAAACCTCTTTTTCGCGAGAAAAACCAATTTTTAACTGGGGAAAAGAACAATTCCTAATTGGTGGAAAGCTGAACAAAGCTAAAATTCCCACAGCAGTACTAGCCAAAAATACTCTCCTCCAGTCTCCTCCATATGACTCAGAGAAACTATTTTCATTTTCAGAAGCAGGAAATATATTGGAGACAAAACGTTAAAAATATCACCAATATGGTGAGGAGTTATTCTTTTAGTTTGTTTAGCTTCACCAGAATTCAGCATATTTTCAAAAAATAGCTGTTTAAAGAAAGTTAACAAATATTTGAAATACTATATATATATACTATCATAAATATTATTATATATAATAGTTTTTATTAATATATATATATATATATATATATATATATTATATATATATATATATATATATATATATATATATATATATATATATATATATATATTGATAAATTCATGTAATCATTTTTTCTACTTTACAGAAATTATAGAGAAAAGATAGATAAAATTAAAAGTATACAGATTAAATTTTATATATAATTTAGTAAAGTAATTTAAAAATAAAAATAAGGAAATACTTAGAATTATTAATAAGTAAAAATTAAATGTAAAAAATAACAAAAAATCAAATAAAAAGAATTAACAAAATTACATTGATGAAGATATGAAAAATATGAAAGATATGAAATATAAATCATGAATATGATAAAGGAATTGAAATCTAATAATTTTGACAACTGCAATCAACATGAATATGAATAAGAATTACACAACCAGCAACATCTTCAAGAAGAGGTAATAATAAGTAATTTTTTGCTTTAATCATTTTATATATAAAATACATCTGATATACTAAATAAACAAAATGTCAAAAGAGGAAGAAACAGCAAAAGAAATTTTATCAATAACAATGGATAAACTAACTAACATGATAAAGGAACTAATGGATAGTAAAGAAAAAAGAGAAAACAATATGAAGAAAGTATCTGTTTTTACAACATCAATTTCAGTGGAAAAAAAAGAAGAGTCGTTGAAGAAATATTTATTTTCCCTGATCAGTTTGGGCTTTAAGTATCTCAAGATAAAGCGAAAAAACTAAATATTGCACAAATCAATAGGGGTTTAGCAGAGTTGAACCACTTAGAAGTGAATTATGTCCTTAAATGAAAAAAGACAAATATGGACAGAAAATGGAGTATAAAAATTATAAATACATTAAAAGAAAGATATAGGTAGAAATAAAGAACAAGAAAGTTATCTTAAAGTACAAACATTGTTGAATATGCAACAAAGGAGAATCTTTCAGAGAATATGTAGCAAGGTATGATAAAGCAAAAAATGAGATTGTAAAAACTGGATGACATTAATGATAAGGATAACGGTTCATTTCATACCAAGGATTAGTAACTCTAATTATTGAAGGGACATGGAAAGAAAGTTAATTATAAATAAGATTTGAAGGAATTAAAACAAATATTTTCATAGCAACTAAAGAATCAATTGTAAATTTGATGGAATCAGTATGTGAAATAGCAGAAAAAGAAGGCACTAAAAATGAAAATTGGTTTAAATAATAATAAATTGTGTACAATATGTAAATACAATAATCATAATACTGATGAATGCTACTGAAAGAAAGAACATTTTAATTTCGAAGAAATGTGCGTATTGTAAAACGTAATAATCATCAAACAGGGAAATGCCTATTGGAATAAAAGAATTATAATAATGTGTGTTGGAATGCTAAAAAAGAAGGACACATAATGAAAAAATGTAAAGAAAAAAAAAAATAGAAGGAAAAAATAATCTATATTTTTCATAGAAAAAATATAATGTTGACCCAAAACTGACAAAAAATACATCCATTATTGATACAGAAACAGAAGAAAAGAAGAAAGGATTAGAAATGAGAATTAGTAGAAGAAAAATAAATAGAACATTTTCAATAATAATGAAGAATATACTGACTGTAAAGAAATTAAATATCAAGAAGATATAATGGCTATTATAGATACAGGAAGTATAGAGACAGTAATTGGAGAATTAGGATAAACAAAATTGATTAGTGGATTAACTGATGAGGAATTACAATATATAAAGGACACACAAAAGTTTAAAAATGGTGGTTTTGTATTTGGAAAAACAGAATATAAAATATTAAAAGAAATATTATTGCCTTGTAAAATCAAAGGAAAGAGTTTTGATTTAAAATCAATGTAATAGAGGTGATATACCTTTTATTTACTGGTAAATCCGCTTATGAAAAGAATGAAATAAAAAATTAATATTGAAGATGGAATGTTGATATTTGTGATTTGAATCTACAGAAAGTGCAAACATTTGATAATGAAGGAGGAGGACATTTCCGTGCATATGTATTGAATAAAAAACAAAGGAAACATGTTGGATCAGTCAATTTAAAGAAAATTGATAAAAAGAAACAAATTAGGAAAGGTGAAAAATTAGGAAAAAACTACATAGACAATTTGCCCATTGTGGAATGAGAAAAATTATTTAAACAATAAAAAATGCTAATGGAAAACAAATAAAAGAAGAGATTTTTGGAATAATGTAAAAAAAGAATTGGAGCAAATTGTGAGAGAATGTGAAATATGTAAAAATATAAAGAAAACTCCCACCATGGCTTTAGTAGGTTTGCCTTAGCAAGCAAGTTGAATGAAATAATTCAATTAGATGTTGTGTGAATTTGAGAATAATAAATTTTTAGTAATAATAGACCATGCAACAAGATATACACAGGCAGTATGGTTAAAAAATAAAACAAGTAAAGAAATTATAGAAAGGTTAATTGAAAATGGATTATATATTTTGGAAGTCCTAATGGCATTATGTCTGATGCAGGGACGAGAATTTCAAAATGAAGAATATGGAAACTTTTACTACAAAAATGACATACTCAGATAATGAGTACTGGCGGCAGAAACCCATGGAGGCTAATGGATTATGTGAAAAGGTAGTCAAGGGTTACTTAAAGAATCATTATACAAGTTAAAACAGGAAGGACATGACAGAAAGAATAGTATGGCATGTGCAAATTTTGCTAAGGAATGGACTAACAAATTACTTGGGATATGCACCGAATCAACTTGTTTTTAGAAATATAGGAATACCAAACATAGTAGATTGTGATAACATAAATAATAAGTGAAGAGAGAGATACTGATGACAATGATTAAAGAATTATTAGAAACAATAGAGAAAATATTTAAAAAATTCAATATAGAAAATTCAAATTCGAAGAAAATAAAACGTGCATTGAGAAGGTCAAGTAAAGAACACGAGGTCAAAAAGATATAAGCAATATTAGGTGAAGAAGTACTATTACAAAAGAAAACAGATAAAAGGAATGGAGTAGGACAGCTAAAAATATGTGTGTAGATGGAAAACCATCATAGTAAAACATGGAAGTACTTTAAGAGCTGTATCAAAAGTTTCATTCAACAAGAATTCAAAAAACTAGTTTAAATGTAAATAACAAAGGAATTGAAGATAAAGAAGATGAGAATACGTTTGACTGCATTAGTTGAAGGTATTTTATCAACGATTCAATCGATTATTTGATCGAGACTGATAATTGATGCAGAAGGAAATAATATCGTCGTCAAAGTTTATGGATAGAGAAATGCGCAATGAAAATAAAATCGAATCTCGTAAGATCAAGAAGAAATGACATCAATTGATGAATATGAAGAAGTTGATCCAAAAATGTGAAAACTTGGTAAATACTAGGAAATGAAATTAAAGAATAATGAAGATATATTAAATTGTATGTTATTAGTAGACTGCAAAGCAACTGAGTAAAAAATATAAAGATGGTATAACATACCGCCAATTTGAATACAACATGAATAGTATGATATAGATTTTGAAAGAATTTGAAAAAATATATGAATTTAGATGTAATTGAAAATTGGAGAGGCACAGATGCTTCATTGGATGCAAGTGAGGAGATAATAGATGAAATAGATAGTGAAAATGAAGATGAGGATATAAATCAAAGTTATTATAATCATTCTAATGAGGAAATTAAACAAGCAAAAAAGATAGAAATAGAAAATTGGAAGAAGAACAATGTTTTTGAAGAAGGAACTGATAAAGGTGAAAGAGCAATTAATGTAAGATGGGTAATTAGTGAAAAATTATTGCAGGAATAACAATAAAAAATTTTAAAGCTAGTAGTAGCTAAAGGATAGAAGAAACAGGAGGAAAAAAACAGATTGCACCACGGTTCATGCCTGAAGCCAATGAAAATGATTCTAACCATAGCTCAAGAAAAAAAATTGGAAAATAAATGCTATGGATATGTTCAGCAGCATACTTACAGATGGAGAACAATAACAAGAAAGTATATCCTAAAACCACCACACAGAATTTGATAGATGGTAAGACTTTGAGTTTAAAATAAAACATTATTATGGATTACAAGATGCGCTATGATGGGATTATCATTTGAAAAAGCGAATGTAATTAAGTTAGGTCTAAAAACAAAGTTAAAATGGAACCGACACTATTTATAATGAAAGAAGTAATATAGAAGGATTATTATGTACACATGTTGATGATATTTTATGGGTAGTGAAATAAATTATCAATATAAAAATAAATTAAAAAACATTTTTGAAATAGGAGAAAGTAGTCAGAATCATTTAAATATTTAGGAGTTCCAATTATATCAAGAAGAAAACATGATAAATAATGGAGCAAAATAATTACTGGGAGAAGATTACAATTAATGAAATAAAAACAAAAGAAAATAGAAAACTTAATTAAAAAGAAGTAAAAGAATACCAACAATTAATAGGGAAAATAAATTGGATGGCAAGAAATACAAGACCAGATTTATCTTATATAGTTAGTAAAATGAGCAAGGGAGAAAAAGAAATGAATATTGAAGATTACAGAGAGACTCATAGATTGATAAAAAAATAAACAGAAATGAATTAAATATCATTCAATGCAATAATGAGAAAATTTGAGAAAATTCATAACATATTTATGATTCATCATGGTTGCTAACTAGAGAGGGAGAATAAAACACAACTAGGTTGTATAATTTTTGCCGTGGAAAAATAAGGAAAAATGATACCCATGAATGTGGAAAATCAAATAAATCTAAAGAAAGTTAACCATTCAGTTATACAAGCAGAGGCAAATAGTTTGCTTGAAGGTATAGAACAATCATTGTATATACAAAGAATGTGGGAAGAAATTACTAAATAAGAATATACCTATAATTTTGAGAACTGATAGTAAGACACTTGTAGATACTTTAATGTCAGAAAGACAATCAAAAATTAAAAGCATGAGAATCATCATCATACCAGCAATAAGAGAATATCTAAATAATCAAGAAATACAAAAAATAGAATGGGTAAATAGTAATGATCAATTTGCTGATATATTCACCAAAGAATTACATAATAAAAAAATGAAAAATGTAATCTCCAGAGGAGTGAAGGATGTAAAGGAAAATAAAACAGCAAATAATAACTTCTTCAAATGTAAGATGACAAAAAACAAATTTGAAGAAGCAGAGAGCGGGAAGAATGATAAATTCATGTAATCATTTTTTCTACTTTACAGAAATTATAGAGAAAAGATAGATAAAATTAAAAGTATACAGATTAAATTTTATATATAATTTAGTAAAGTAATTTAAAAATAAAAATAAGGAAATACTTAGAATTATTAATAAGTAAAAATTAAATGTAAAAAATAACAAAAAATCAAATAAAAAGAATTAACAAAATTACATTGATGAAGATATGAAAAATATGAAAGATATGAAATATAAATCATGAATATGATAAAGGAATTGAAATCTAATAATTTTGACAACTGCAGTCAACATAAATATGAATAAGAATTACACAACCAGCAACATCTTCAAGAAGAGGTAATAATAAGTAATTTTTTGCTTTAATCAATATATATATATATATTATATATATATATATAAAATATTTTTTAATATATATATATATATATATATATATATATATATATATATATATATATATATATATATATATATATATATATAATTTGGACAATTAAAGGTGGAATTTAGATGTGAATATCTTATAATTCCTATATATTTTGAGGTATTTGAGTAGACTTTGTTTAAATAATATTGTAGTTATGTGATACACTGCATGAATACTACACGAGGCTACTATTATATTTTGTTAAAAGATGGCTGATGGTTATATAAATAAATCTCTTCAGCAATTTTTTTCTCATAAGGTAAATTAGTAATTCCGGGTTCCGGCCGGAACCGGAAAAAAAAAAATGCAAATTTCCGGCCGGACCGGAATTCCGGTTACACCTCTATATATATATATATAATAATATATATATATATATTATATATAGAATATATATAATATATATATATATATATTATATATATATATATATATATATTATCTATATTATATTTCTTTCTTTCTTTCTTCAGCCTAACCTTGATTTCCCCAATGGCAGTAAGAGCGCTACAAGCATTTCGCGAATAAGAAAAAGCAGTTAGGAGAGTAGTGACAATATGTCGAAAAAGAAAGCCCAGCCTTAACGCACCCCTCTGTACCGATTAATAGTGAAAGCTCTCACAGACAGAAAATCCCTACCATTAATGCTTCATGGGGACAGCGGACGGACCCTCACCAGTGGCGGCGGATAACGTGGCCCGCAGGGCCGCACTGCGGGAGGGCCCCGGGAGTTCGAGGGCCCCTTACGGAGTCCAACTGTGAAAACCAAACGGAAAAATTTATTTCTTCTCATTAGTTAATAAAATAACTAACATTTGGTTTAATATATATATATATTAAATATATATATAATAATAATACTATATATATATATACTATATATATATATATATATATATATATATATAACTATATATATTAATATATATTAGTATATAATATATTATATAATTAAAATATAGAAATAATGTCGGTTAAACAATGCTATTTAAGAATAAAAACAAATAAGAAAAAAAGAAAAATCAGATAGTCGAAAATGTAACAAAACTTCCAAAGATTGATTCATTTTTCAAAAATCCTGCATCCGAGTTAATAAATATTGATTGTATTGCTTCTACGTCGAGCTCTGTGAACCTTATTGAAGTTAAAAGTACACAAGAGGTAAAGGATAGATCAAAAGAATGTGAAACCGACGTTAACAATGACGTTGATAGATGCGTAATCAAAAACTCAACCGTGGCAAAGATTTGGTATAAAAAATAAATTCCAAAATGACATTTGAATTTTTCCCTATGCCCTCTTTCTAGGAAGCCAGAGAAAAGATTTTAGCCGTGTTGAACGTATGCGCCCTTTAAGGTCCCTTTCCTAAGGACTATTAATTTCAATTATGTTTGGTTTGGTAATGAATTAGTATTCCGGTCACTTCTGCAAATATTAAAAAAAATTCAACTCAACTTCATAAAAAAGTGCTACGTAAACCTTGTGATCCCCCGTTCTCTAGTGCCCCCTTCCCTAAAAAGTGACAAATTTAACCCCTTCCACGATGTTTACAAGTATATACTTCTCAATAAAATTAAGCACATAAAACAAGAACTAAAATCAGCATTTAGAATAGTCTTCAAAAATTTCAAAGATTTCCAATCTTGTCGGTATTCCAAATTTCCGAATAACCTTACGCAATTTACTAATTTAATCAATTCAGCACATGAAGCAACAAAAGAACATACGAAAAACAAACTCGACAGAAAGTTCAATCAGATTTTCAATAACAGCATATGGTTTAAAGCTTCTGATTCCTCAAAAATTATCAATACATCATCGTACATACTAATTATATATAAAATATCATCTTTATTAACTATCATAATTTTCTATTTATTCTATATATATCACTATATTATTTTATCTATTAATATTATAATAATAATATACTCTATAATCTTCTCATTACGTAGCACGTTTATTCTACTATTTAGTCTGCTTGAGTTAAACACGCGGACGGTCTATAATCTATACTACGCTTTTCGTATTTCACTAAGGTCTTCGGATGAATAATACCAACTAAATAATTATTCACTTTCTAATGACTGTCACCATCAAAGTAACAGAGCCATTATATAATAATAAAACTTTTGACTATACAGTTGTCAAAATCTCCCTATCAAATCTATTAATAATTATTTATAGCTATAACATGAAACTCGGAACACCACAAGTCTTTATTCATCTTAGAAACAAAATAAAATACCAGTAAGTTATCACGTACACACGCTCACATTACATAATGAAGTCGAATACATTTTTATTCAAGACATAAATAATCTTTAAAAAAACAATAAAAACCTAATAAAACTTAGAAAATAACACGATGTTTATATATAGCCCAAATTGTCAGTAACCTGCTATGATTAAAATATTGATTAAAATTAAATAACAGATCACTAGGATTAATCGATAAAACCCCACGATTACATAATCTACAATTAAATTTTAAAAAACACGAGGAAGTTTTTCTCTTTCATTACTATACTATATAAGTATACTATAGAATACTTGTCCGTCCGGCAATTACACATTGGTTTCAAGTTATAATTTTCTATATTACTCTATACTTTTTAATTCTGACATTGTTGGTCACGTAAAGATATACAAATAAACTCTATGCATTCCAGAGCTATTATCAAAAGGGTACTAGCAGATTGCATTATCTTAAAAAAATTCAAAACATAGTTTAGCATTATTAACATGATTATTGACAACAACAGTTTTACAATACAAATGAGGGAGTGATGGGGCTATTTCTACTTTAGACTAGTTTTAAGGAGTTAATTAACCTCGACTGATTGACAGGGTGATTACCAAAATACAGCATCTATCACACTTAAAATCTTTATACAGGTTGCTACGTAACTTAATAGTTGCCCCGACATGTAGTCCCTCAAATCTGGGAATTTTATATTCCTTTCGCCTTCTTACATAACTCTTTGGCAATACGGTCTCAATATAGTAAATTTATTTTAGATATAAAATTAATATAAACTCTCTCTCTCTCTCACTACTTACAAAATATAAAATATCTCTCTCTTCTCTATTATTATATATATATATATTATATTTAATATATATTATCTATAATTATAATATATATATATACTTATCTTATATATCATATATATCTTTATCATAAATTATATTATAAATAATATATAATATATAATTATTAATCTTTAATATTATATATTAATATATATATATATATAATATATAATAAAGAATATATATTATCTTAATATATATAATATATACATATAATATATATAATATCTATTAATATATATATAATATATATACTAATAAATATAATATATATAATATAATATATTATAAATATATATATATAAAAATATATTAAAAATATTATATATATAATATAATAAAAAAATATTAATATATATATATATAATAAATATATATATAATATAATATACTATATATAAATATTATATATTATTATTATATAAGATATATATATAAATATATATTATATTTATATAATATAACTATAATATATTATTAAATAAATTTAAGATATAACAAATTATATAAATATAAATTTATATAATAAATAATATTATTAATACTATCTTAATCATATCTCGATCTAAATATAATATTTCTTATTTAACATAAAGTTTTTTTTTCAATTTATTTTTTTAAAAAAAAAAAAAAATTTGGCATCAGGTATTGAACAAAGCGTTCCTAGAAGATGAGTTTCATGCACATCACTCCTCAAAAATGATAAAATAAGAATACATGAGATTTAATACTTTTTCACGATTATGTACATAAAACAAGTGTTTTGATTTAAGCATATTAATAATTATGCTTTTCTTGGAGGCACAAAATCGAAATTCTCAGTCAATGATCTTATGAATAAATATAAATGTTAGTCAAAGAAGAATAAATGATCTTAATGTAAAATCAGCGTTTAATAAATATAAAATTTTAAACATATAATTAAATCACTCACACAATAAAATAAGATCTATATATGAATTATTTTATTTCCATTAAAGTTGCATTTTTCTTTCTTTATCTAGACTAGGTCATTGACCTTTGGGTTCCCCCGGAAAGCCGCGCCTGATATATATATATATAAAATAAATAATAAATAAAGAAAAAAAATAATTTATTATCTTATATAAAATTTTATATAATCAATTTATATATATATATATATAATATATATATATATATCTTATATATAAAAATATATATTAATTATCTTCTGAATATAATAATGGGGCAATAAACATCATTTAAATATCTCAAAAAGTATTCCTTTCCATCATCTTTCCACTTAAGAAAAATACAAAATTAAAATATATATATACTAATTATATATATATAATATAAATACTATCTAAAATATTAATAATAATATATAATTAATTAATATATTATAAATATCATATAATATAAAATAAATATATATATAAATATATATATATTAATCTAATAATAACTTATAATAATAAGTATCTTATCTTATCTCTCTCTCTCTCTCAATTATGATAAATATATTATAGTATATATATATTAATTATAAAATATTTGCATTACATCTCATATACTTAATTTCCATCTTCCATAAACTTAATGATTAAATATCCTTCTATATATATCTTATATTATTACATTAAATACATTATCTATTAAATATACTATAAAATAATTATTATATTTAGGGTTATTTTCAATTATCTATATATCTATATCTATCTATTACTATATATAAATCATATCATTATACAAATATTATATAATATATATATAATTTTATATTATAATATTAAACTATATTATATATAAATATTATATTTATATATTACTAATTTAAATATATAAATATATTAAAATATTATAAATTACTTAAATAATAATAGAAATTTTGTACTTAAGAAAATTTTTTTTGTTCACTAATAAACTATTTCGTTCATTTGAAAAAAAGCTTATCCCTTGATTTGAAAATATTTCCTTCTCTAAATCGTTCACCGACAAACTTAACCGCTTTCAATTAAACACATATTAACTTATAATTTCAATTCCTCAGGAGCATTAATGACTAGCAAATAATTTATTCTTTTTTTACGCCTGAAATTATTATATGCAAGAGCGAATGTTTTATATTATTAAACTTTACAAAGAAGGATTATTTAATTATATACACAAATGAGGAATTTCAAAAACGATGTTTATGAAAAGAAACAATTTGTAGATAAATAGTAAATTATATTTAAGAGCAAATATTAAAAACGAGTACTGAATTGATATGCCGCATTTATATATTATTCTAAAACTTCTTTGTAAGAAACTTGAGATTACAAAAATACGAACTAACGGGTCTATACCTCTTACACGAAAAGGAAAATATCTTACTTTATTTTTAGAAGATTTATTTTCATTAAATGAATACAATATTCAAGTTCATTCAATAGCAAGTAAAGATACGAGGAGAATATAAAGGAAAAGGCATAGAAAGGTTTCGGATTAAAGTAAGAGTTCAATAAATCGTTTAGGTTTAGAGATAATTAGAGAGTAAAACGTGGTATCGTAGGTTATATAAGATTAAATAGTATTGATAGTTAAACGAAATGGTTCATAACATATAGCTGTAATTGTTAAATAATTAGATGATAATAATAAGGTTATATTAAATATATATTAAAATAGCTACTGAAGATGTATAGGCAATGCATTCTATAATAGCTATTTGACCGCCTTCATTGCATGAATGCATTTATCCTAACAAAGAAGATACTCTTTTATGTCTGAGGAGTCCACAAAATATATGGATTGCAAAACGGGCATAAGGAGCAAACGAAATGGTTCCTTGAAAGTTTACCTAAAATCCAGAATGAAAAAATGGAAATGATAAAATTTGAGATTTAGTAGGTAGGTATGTGAGGTAAGGTGACATAAGGTTTTAGATTCAAACGATCTAATATATATTTATATGAGTTCCAATGAATTAATTCTATTCAGACACTAGAACTTAGGAAATTAGAAACAGAGGTAAAATTAATATTAGTGAGATAAATGACACGATGAGTATAAAAAAAAAGTTGAAAACAAAAATAATATAATAGAGTACGAATTATTTAAAAAAGATGAATAGTGACTATTAATATGTTTCCTATGTGGACATAAGGGCTCAGATTAGTTGAGTACAATCCGGAATTTAGGCCGAGGGCTGAACCTCCAGAAACCTAAACTCGCCATGTAACCAATAGTACATCTGACCTACTACATATGACATAACTCATGCCTATAACACTGCCTGTAGATAAGAGCTGCGAGCGATCATCTACCTTTCTCACATGCACAGCTAGTAATAGCTCTCTATGCTTCCTATTCTCTGATGTCACATCCATTAAGAGCTTGAACTGGTGGCCATAATTAATAGTAGTGCGTGCTCACATTCCCAGAACCACGCGTATATCTCTATAATACTGCACATTGCCAGCACCAAGTATGGAAGCAATGTCAACACTCCTATAGTTATACTTCTTGTACCGAATAGACTCCTCCATATAACAATCCGACAACCTGCATATCCATTCACATATGGGACCAATAACTCTGCCTGCTGGATTCGAGACTCTTCCAGCCACCGCATAGTAGTTCGCCCTCACCATAACTCGATCGCCAGTATCATGTTCGTCGACCGTCGGATATCAATATCCATTCTTTAAAAACCGATAGGTGTAATTGATATAACGGCCCACCCCACCCAAATATAACCATCTCTCGATACAGAATTAATTGTATCGAGAGGCGATTCAAAGGCCCTAGTCCTCAAACGCAACCTGAGAAAAATTTCTCTTAAACTCCTACGAGACCCACGATTCCGAGTGGTAAAACATGGTCCTTCAAATAGAGATTTTATGAGAGGTGCTTTAATTGAACCACCCTGGAAATACACTCAAAGGATCACGAGTACTACTCTCATCAGGGCCTAGGACAACCAGCAAAGATCTCAGCATATTCCACGTTCTCATGAATTAAATCTAAGACAAAAATAGATTCATGCCGATATTCTAGTCAAAGTCCTTCCTAGGCGCGTACTCTACAAGGAGTCCGCTGTTAAGTCTTTGCTTCTATTGTTCCACATTCCACGCTCCATAATGAAAGGTCAGATAAGCGCACATCACTCATTAGGATCGAATCCTCGGAGTAGAATACTAGACGTTGGCTAACTGATTTTATTTTTATCTAGCTATTGTAGGGAGGTTTATCAAAAATTGAAGGAATATTAGTGGTATATTGTCTCATAGTTTGTTCTACGTTAAAATTTATTAATGAATCGGATAACCTATATACGAAACCACTTCTTAAATATTTAATGCTCCGCTCTCTATACTCAAACCGTCGACACGCTTATACTTCGAATCTTGATAACTGATTATAACCAAATGCCGTTATATATGAGTAGAGATTTTATCTCTAACTGACATTACCACAGTACGCCACCAGTGTTCTCGATATATGTGTTGGTCTTTCTAACTCTCATAAGATATACACTCTCTCATGAGTCCCAACAGAACGATAAAATCGCTAGAAGATGCATATATATTTCTAATAACACACTTCAGCACATTAGCTAACACTCATCACCACAAAAAACTATTCCCGGTCTATCGTAAAGTAACGTGAAGACGCTCCATATCAACCCCCCCATTACATGTGTCTCCTAGCGTTCTCACTATATCCAATCCGTAAACTCTTGAACCGCCACAGTCAACACTTCTTCATACGCTATCAATTTAAACTAAAATGTTCCTAATATTCGTTTGAACTATCTATACCCTAGATGATGTCTCCAATGATGGATCCACTCAAGAGAGAAGTTCCTTCTCGCAATAGTCACACCTGTATCAATATGTAATTCACTACCGAATGACATTTAATATATCTACCTCTCAACCCACATCCACTCTACTCTCATCTACCCAAACAAATTAAAAACATATATAATATACTATAAAAAACCTCTACTACTACAAATACCGCTCACCTAACCTATTACTCCTATCCTACTCACATCACTTGGAGCTAAAACTCCTACTATCCCGCCAGCCCACTAATACTCCTCAACCAACCTCCCTCCCCTCTCCTTCCTTCCCCCACCTCAGGCCCACCTCTCCGGGCCTCTCCTCATCACTATGAGTATTACAAAGCAATCGTTTTATGTATTTATAATATAAATAATAAATATAAATTATATATTTTATATATATTTTAAATTATAAATTCCTGTCTTTATGTTTATTAGATCCAGTATAAAAAATGTTCGGAGCTATTAGAGGATTATCAAAATCTTAAAAAATTATATACAAAATATATACATATCAATATATATTAATACTTTAATTTATTTATATATCTAAATATATAATTCTATAAATCATAATATTCAATAATAATTTTATTATATTATATACTAATTTTTAAAATATATATATATCTAATAAATATTTGAAAAATAATAATAATCTTAATAATAAATAATAATAATTAAAATATATTATCATAAATATATTTAAAATATCTAATAATATAAAATATAATAATATAATAATATATTATATTAATATATATATAATAAAATAATATATAAATAATATATATTATAATATTAATATAATAATAATTATCTATATAATATATATAAATATATTATATAAAATTATATTAAATAATATACACTCACCATACAATATAATTATTATATTAAAAAATATATAATATAATCTTAAATAATATATAATAAATTATAATATCTTAATAATATAATAAGTATAACAAGGGCATTTGCTGCAGTGGACCCCAGCAGCTTTTATATTGACCCCTTTTACCTGATCAACAGAGAGCGCACCTTTTTTGAGCTCGAGAAATTTATTTTACTTAGCCTATGACACTTATATTGATGGTACTCTTTTACTATTTTTGGGTACCTTGAAATTTATTCGAATACACTCATAAAAAACCTCTATTGGTTATCCTGGGTCATAATTTTTGGCCTACAACTAGGTAATTAATTTTTTGGTCACACAACACTAAAATTTTTTGGCAACATCATGACAATTTTATTTCAGGCACCCCGTTGTTACGTATTTGACCTACCCTATTTACAATTATTCACAGCTACCCCTCTAAATTATTTTTATTACGATAACGATAAGGGTTCCACTTTTTGTCGCCACGGTAAATATATTGTCTTCTCTATTAGGGGCTATAAGCCTATTTTATTATTGAAAAATGATTATGCACTTGAGTTTGACCCATTATAATAAATTTCGCACATATACTCACTTGGCTCTTTCCACATGGTCATTTTTGCACACCAGGTAATATTTTGGCTAACTACTTATATGAGTCTTCACTCACATGGTCATTTATTATGGCCACGGTACATATATATTGAGGACTAACCTTGGTCTCCAATGGGCTCATAAATTTTGGCGGCAACGGAAAATTTTTGGCATCCTACCATTTTTATAGGTTTACACTATGGTACATATATTGAGCTCATCCTCAATTTTTCGAACCAGCCTTTGGTCTTCCTTGGGTCATTTTGACCAACCCTTATTATTTAATATGAACCAATACAGTAACCATTGGGAGTATTCACTATAAAATGGGTATTTTTTGCCCACGAGTAAATACTTATATTTAGAATCTTCACTTTATGGGCATTAAAAGCACGTATTTTTTATAGATGTCTTTACATTGTTGACCTGGCTATTTTATCGGCTTAAAAACTATATTGCCATATTAACCATGGGTCTGTTATTTTTGAGGACCCACCGGTATATTTTTGGCTAACCAAACATTTTACGGGGTTAGCTACGTTTATTGAGATATGTTTTATACAATGTATTGAGACCATGATATATCGACTTTAACATTTGAGTATAATATATATAATATAGTACCTGGTCAATTTGTGCCACCACGCCCTATATCATTATGACTACAATATCGTGCCCACTCCGTTCCCATAATTAATATTCACGTTCCTAACTTGCAAAGCAATGTATGGAATCTCCTATTGTAAAACACCTTCACGATCGACACCCACACAACCCCCTTATACCAACCATTATACAAAACATCACACATACAACTTATATAACAATAACAATTATCATATAGACACTTACACTCAACACGCACTCGATATTATGCAAACTTTAACTTTAAAACATTTATACACCACTGACGATTAAAAAACACACGACTATTAAAATTACCTTTATGGTCATTACCATGAGGTCATAATTATTTGTAACCCAGTCTAAAATTTTTTTGTCTTTACCTTTTAAGGGACTTAGCCCACTTATATTTGATGTTTACCCTTGTTTGAACCATGAATATTTATTCTGAGAAACTTGAACAATTGCAGAAATAATAACCATGGGTAATTTTTTGGACCAATACTATAAAAAATTAACATATTAACATTTCACCACCCTCAAACACCAAAAAAAAAAAAAAATAAAAAAATTATGACACAAAGAAAAACAAAAATAAATGGAAAGAAACCCACCCGTCACGCCTAACAATACCCTCCAGGGGGCGCAAGGCCGGGATAAAAGGAGAAATGGAAGATAGCCGGGGAAAATAAAAAGAAAGGCAAGATCCAACAAACAGAGGGGCGGAAAGTGAAGGAGGACCCCAAACGAGTGATTCGGAGTGCTCCAATTTATTCACGCAAGTAGTTTGTGCAGTGCTAATAGTAGACATAGGGCGTAATCCGCGATACACGAGGTGACAGGACGTATCGTCACAGCTTGGTGATCTAGTTAAGATGGCGGATGTAGGCTTCACATGAGTTACTCATCGGCTTGATGAGCACCCGTTGTGCCGGTGTGCGACAGGTGTCGATGCATTGAACGATTAGCAATGAGTGCAGATTAGGAGTGCGGCCGACGGTAGAGCGCGAGAGACGTAGCGGTGCAAGGGAAGTTTCGCTAGGCCACACACTCAGGGTGACAGTGGGCTAGGTAGTGAGCCCTACGTGCCCTCTCGTAGAGTGCAGCTTCTCTATATACTCACAGTGCCCTTATAAAGGCCAGTCGGGAACCCTGGACATCACCACATACCCCACAATACGTGGATAAGATGTACTCATTAGGGTCGTGCGAAAAGATATCACGATAGAACGGGAGCATGACTGCGATGTCAGTGTCTCTTACCTTCTAGAATAGATTCCTACCATAAATAGATCACGCTTACGTAAATTTTTAATAACCCTTATAAAGCCAACTTAACCACTCGCCTAGACCTTACACTGGCCCCTATACACTTACACTCAGCGCACAGGTAACAATTACACTTACATCACAACCTCGAGCTCATTTTGTTTGCCTCATCTTTGATGATCATCTTTGACTGAATGTCATCTTTGATACAACCTATATTGATGATTCATCATCTTTGATGACTATCTTTGTCTCTCTTAGATCATAAGCTGCCCACCAGGCCGCAGAAAGCCCCCTCCCCGCAAAGGATGGAGGCCCCGCACCCGCAGGTGCGACCCGCCGCGCGAATGAAAAATATATATACTATAAGTCATTCATTTTTCATTTCAATACTTAACATTTCAAAGAATTTTTCAATATACTATGAGTCATGTCATTTTTTATTTCATACTTAACATTTTTTATTAAAAACATTTTCGCGAACCTAAAACTGTAACTCATTACAGACCTATTATTTAACACATATATTCATCCCTTAACATTATTTTTACTTAATACTTTTTCTTAATACTTTTTAATTTTACATTTTTAAATTGTATGTACGAGAAAAAGTAAGAGATTAATACTAAAATAAACATTTTATTTTAGAACATTGTGTACGAAATTTTATAAAATTAAATTACATACCTTCAGGCAGCTCATAGTTCCATAGAGGTGTTACTAACACTAGGGGGGATTAGTATGCTTTTGGTTTTCTGCTTTACATGCTTTAACTCAGTTTTTACTGCTTTTATCATGTTTTACTGCTTTTTAACTATATGTTTTACTGCCTTAAACTCACATATTTATTAGCATTAACATACTTAAAGCAGTAAATCAGTCAATCAATAGAGGTGTTACTACATAGGGGGATTAGTATGCTTTGTTTAATGCTTTACTGCTTTAACTCATGTTTTACTGTTTAACTCATGTTTTACTGCTTTAACTTATATGTTTTACTGCTTTAACTCATATATTTATTAACGTAACATATTAAGCGTAAACTCCATAACTCATAGAGGTGTTACTAACACAAGGGGGTTAGTATAGCTTTTTGTTTTACTTGCTTTACTGCTTTAACTCTGTTTACATGGCTTTACTCATGTTTCCTGCTTTACTCTTCCCTCTTTACTGCTTTAATAAACTCTCTGCTTTGCTCTTTTAACTCTCTGCTTATTAAACTGGCTTTACTCTCTGCTTACTGCTTTAACTCACATGTTTAACTGCTTTAACTCATATTATTTACTGCATTACTGTTTTTTTTATTTTGTTTTAATACTTTTTTATTTATTTTTATTATTAATTTTTATTTATTTTTATTATTATTTTATTATTTTTTATTATTTTATTTTTATTTTTTTTATTATTATACTTAGTGGTTTTATTTTAACTTCAGGCCTATTGTTTATTATTAATTTAGAAAAAAAAACACGCACACAACACACACACACACACACACACCGCACACACTTACACTTATCACCTTCATTGAACTTATACACATTTACTATGAACTTACATTTACCCCTAGAGAACACTTACATTTAACTTCACACATTGCGGGTAACACTACACACCACACACACACACACACTTACACTTTCACACTTCCCTATGATACTTATACACACATTCCCTATGACTTACATTATCCCATAGACACTTACATTTACACTTACACTCACACAACAGATTACTTACACTCACACAGATTACTTACACTCACACGATTTACTTAACACACAGATTACTTACACTCGCACACAGATTTTCCACACACAACACAACACACACACACACCACGCACCCTCACTTACACATATAACGTATAATTTAATTAAAACATTTCCAAAGTGTTTTAATTATGATGTGCATTTATATTACTCATTCAAGTTTCCAGCAAAATTATTTAAAGTTTCCTTTGTTGGTTTTCAATGACATCAATCATTATCTTTGAACTAAGAATTTATTATTAACTGTTAATAGTTTACTTTTTGGTTTATAAATTTTATAACTATAAAGTTTTAAAATAATTTTTCCTAAATTTATGAAATTTTATTAAAAACATATATTTTACGTACCTTAAAGCAATAATCAGTAATCAAACTCAGCCCCTAGCACCCTCTACACCAAGGCTATGCCACGTTTTGTTCTTTGACTTACTGCTTTACACTCATCTTTAGCCATGTAATAAGTATAAAAATAACAAATAGTTTTCTCTGCTACATAACATGTATTTTATTAAAATCATTCTAAGTTTTTATTTAAATAAAATTATTCACTTACATTTATCTTATTCAGTCAATGTTATACAAATTTTCAAAGTTTTTTTAAATAATTCGGATTTTCTTTAATTATTATTATTATTATTATTATTATTATTATTATTATTATTATTATTATTATTATTATTTATTATCTATAATTCCATCACGAGAAACCACAACAACCCGCACTCCTTACAGATCGACTGACCTCCTCTCTGTAAATGTGTTGAAATAACTACTTTAGGCCTAAATTTAGGATAATCTTTTTGTATCCGGGGCGATTTAGGCCTAATTCCAGGTCAAATATATTTCAAACTGACCGTTTTTTCTGTAAAATGTGGTGCAATAACTACGTTAGGCCTAAATTTAGGCCTAAATTTAGGATAAGCCTTTTTGTAGACGGGCTAATTTAATCCTAATACCAGGTCAAAAGGTAATTCCAGTATAGAAAAGAATCATTGTTATTATTATTTTTATAAATATATTTCAAACTGAAACATGCTGGATTGGTAAGATCCTTTAAGCAGGTAAGAAGGAAATGTTTTCCTTACTTGTGATTGGTTCGAGTAGTTTTCCCCTAGTTCATAAGCTATCCACCATGGCTCAGCATGAGACCCACCCGCAAAGGCAGCCAACCCCGCACCCGCAGGTGCGTCCCGCCGCGTCCCCGCCCGCCGCGTGCGCCCGCAGGCGAAATATTCCCGGCCCGCCGCGGGCGCCCGCAGGCGCAATATTCCCGCGCGAATGAAATATATATATATATATATATATATTATATATATATATTATATATATACTATATATTATATAATTTAATATATATATATATATAACTTATATTATATATATATATATTGTGTGTGTGTGAGTGTGTGTTATAAATGTGTAAGTGTCTATGTGTAAGTGCGGTATGTGTGTGTATAAGAGATATAGTGTATGTGTGTATAAGTGTAAGTGTAAGTGTCTTGGTAAGTGTAACTGCTTATAGATGAATTCATCAATATAGGTGGATCAAAAGATGACGCATCAAGACTGATCATAATGATGAAACGCACAAAGCTGAAGGTACAAAGCTAAGTTATTAAATTTGAAGGCATCAAAGCTGAGGCATCCAAAAGCTGAGGCATCAAGTTGAGGCATCAAAGCTGAGAGCATCAAAGTTGAGGCATAAAAACTTAGGGCATCAAAGTTGAGGCATCAAAAGCTGAGGCATCAAGTTGAGGCATCAAAGTTGAGAGTGTTTGGGTGCGTATGTGTAAGTGTGTATATATGTGGTGTGTGTGTGTGTGAGCGTGTGTGCTGCATGTGTGTTCTAAATAATAATAACAATAGGCAATGAAGTAATAACACTAAGTATATAATAAAATAAATAATAAGTTTTAATAAATTATACCGTTATGTGTGTGTGTGTGTTGCGTGTGTGTGTGTGTGTGTGTGTGTGTGTGTGTGTGTGTGGTTCTTGGATACAAAAAGGATTATCCTAATTTAGGCCTAAAGTAGTTATTTAAACACATTTTGAAAGAGATCAGTTTTCGTATCTGTAAGGAGTGCGGGTTGTTGTGTTTCTCGTGATGGATTGTCAGTTTCTTATAATCAATAATAAAATAATATAATATAATAATCATAATAATAATAATAATAATAATAAAGAAAATCCGAATTATTTTAAAAAACTTCCTGAAATATTTTTTAGTTACACATCGAGTTGAATAATATACAATGTACAGTGAATAATTGTTATTTTAAATAAAAATTAGAATGATTTTAATAAATACATGTTATGTTAGCAAGAGAAGAACTTATTTGTTATTTTTTATACTTTATTACATGGCTAAAGGATGAATGAGTAAAGCGTAAGTCAATAGAACCAAACGTGGCATAGCTTGGTGTAGAGTGGTGCTAGGGGCTGACCTTACCGACTATTTTACTGATTTATTGCTTTAACGGTACGTAAATATGTTTTTAATAAATTTCATATTTTAGTAAAAGTTATTTTACAAACTTGATAGTTATAAAATTATAAACAAAAAGTATTAAAATAATAATAATTCTTTATTCAAAGATATGATTGATTTTATGTTGAAGTATTAGGAACTTTGAAATTTAATTTTAGTTATATTTGAATGAGTAATATAAATGTACATGTTTAATTAAACATAAAAATGTTTTAATAAATTATACGTTATATGTGTAGTGAGTGTGGTGGGTGTGTGTGTGTTGTGTGTGTGTGTGTGTGTGTGTGTGTAACTCTGTGTGCGAGTGTAAGTAAATCTGTGTGTGTAAGTATTGTGGTGTGAGTGCTAAGTAATACTGTGTGAGCTGTCAAGTAAATCTTGTGTGTGATGGTAAAGTGTAATGTAAGTGTCATGGATATGAAGTGTCATAGTGAAAAATTGTTTTTTTTTTTTTGGGTTTGTATAATATCATAGTGCATGTGCTGTATAAAGTGTAAGTGTGTGTGTTGTGTGTGTGTGTGTGTGACCGCATGTGTGTAAGTGTAAATGTTAAGTGTCTATGGGTAATGTAGTGTCATAGTGAATGTGTGTATAAGTAGTGAATGTGTGTTATAATGTAAGTGGTGTGGTGTGTGTGTGGTGTGTGTGATGTGATGTGTATGTGTGTTTAAATTAATAATAACATAGGCCTGAAGTAAACTAACACTAAGTATAATATAAAATAAAAATAAAATAATAAAAATAATAAAAATAATAATAAAAATAAATAAAAATAATAATAAAATAAATAAAAAGTATTAAAACAAATAAAAAACATAATGTTAATAAATATATGAGTTAAAGCAGTAAAACATGTGAGTTAAAGCAGTAAAGCAGAGAGTTAAAGCAGTAAAGCAGAGAGTTAAAGCAGTAAAGCAGAGAGTTAAAGCAGTAAAGAGTGAGTTAAAGCAGTAAAATGAGTTAAAGCAGTAAACATGAGTTAAAGCAGTAGTAAAGCAGTAAAACAAAGCATACTAACCCCCTTGGTGTTAGGTAACACCTCTATTGATTTACTGATTTACTGCTTTAAGGTGTGTAACGTTAATAAATATATGAGTTAAAGCAGTAAAACATATGAGTTAAAGCAGTAAAACATGAGTTAAAGCAGTAACATGATTAAAGCAGTACAAGCAGTAAACACAAAAGCATACTATCCTAGGTGTTAGTACACCTCTATTGATTACTTTGTTTAACTGCTTTCAGGTATGTAATGCTAATAAATATGTGAGTTAAAGCAGTAAAACACATATGAGTTAAAGCAGTAAATCATGAGTTAAAGCAGTAAACATGAGTTAAAGCAGTAAAGCAGTAAAACAAAGCAATACCTAATCCCCTAGGTGTTAGGTAACACTCTATTGATTTACTGATACTGCTTTAAGGTATGTAACTATTAATTGTTTTTAAATAAATTTCGTAACAGTTGTAGTAAAATAAAATGTTTATTTATCGACACTCTGGTTTTTTTTCTTCTTACATACAATTTTTAAAATTTATAAATTAAAAGTATTAAGTAAAAGTATTAATAAAAATAATGTTATCAAATATATGTGTTAAATAATGGGTCTGTAATGAGTTACAGTTTTGGTTCGCGAAAAGTTTTTAACTAAAAATGTTTAAGTATGAATAAAAATGAATGACTTAAACGATATATTTGAAAAGAAATTCTTTGAAATGTTTAAGTATGAAATAAAAAATGAATGACTTATAGTATATATATTTTTCATTCGCTCGGCGGGGTCGCACCTACGGGTGCGGGGCCTCCATACCTTTGCGGGGAGGGGGCTTGCCTGGCGGGCCTGGTGGGCGCTTATGATCTGAGGTAGACTAAAGATGATCATCAAAAAGATGAATCATCATATTGGTTGGTGCGTATAAAAGTTGACTTCATCAAGATGAGTCATCAAAGATGGAGCAACAAAAATGAGCTTCGAGTGTGTGAAGTGTAAGTGTAAGCTGTACGTGTGTGTGTGAGTGTAAGGTTATATGGGCTAGTGTAAGTGCTCTATGGCGAGTGGTAAGTGCCTTATAAAGTGTTATATGAAATATAATTCATTTAAGCTTCTAGCAGATTGTAAATATACACAAATCAGATTCCTCATACCTTATTACCTAGGGGTAGACACCATATTAGGTATTCTAGGCTCAGGGGAGGCTAGAAGAGGCTTGAAAAAAGTGGCACTCAGTTGGCACTCTGTGGCACTCACTTGGCACTATGTGGCATCATACATGCATCATTGGCACTCGACTTGGGCACTCTTGGCACTCATATATTGACTTACTTGGCACTCACCTGGAAACTCACCTCTGGCAACTCATCTAATACCATAGAACACTAATAGTAAACCTCAGATCTTCTTACGGTGAATTGGGAACCATCAAAAGCATCCAGTTAGCGCTGGGTCAAATTGACCCATGGTATCTGGCAATGTCAAGTCCGAAATATCATGGGTCAAACAAGGTAGACATCAAAAAAAGGGCTAAGTCCTAAAGGAAGGGACCAAAAAATTACGTGGTCAAAATTGACCCCATGGATAACGACCCAAAGGATTGGTCCGTGTGTTTGTACGTGTGTATAGTTGGGGGGGGTAAAAAAAAAATATGTAAGTGCAAGTAATCTTGGTGAGTGTAGTGTCCATAGTGATGTATGTATATGTGTGTGGTGTGTGTGTGTGTGTGTGTGTGTGTGTTGTGTGTGTGTGTGTGTGTGGTGTGTGTGTTGTGTGGTGTGTGTGTGTGTGCGTGTAGGTGTTCAAGTTAGGATACATCCATACCTGCGTTCAAGTTAGGAACGAAATATGTCACGGGTGGGCCACGAGGTGGGCCAAGAAATGGCGTTGGGCCAAAATTGACCCCATGGTATATGGCAGGTAAAGTCGGAAATATCATGGTCAAACAGGTTAAAAAAACATCAAAAACGGGCTAAGCCTCTAAAGGGTAGCCAAAAATTACCGTGGGCCAATTGACCCATGGAAGGTCAAGGCCGAAATTTCATGGTCAAACAAGGTAAAGACATAAAAAAAAGGGCTACCCCTAAAGGAAGATCAAAACTTACCGTGGGCACAAAATGAGCCCATGGAAGGACAATGGCTGGTCCGAAAAAATTGGGTGGGTCAAAATTGAACCAAGGAAGACCAAAAGGTTGTCGAAAATTAGGGTGGGCAAAATTGACCCATGGAAGAAAAAATTAGCCAAAAATAACCGTGGGCAAAAAATGACCCATGGAAGATCAAAGGTTGGTCGAAAAAAAGGTAAACAAGGTTAAGACACAAAAAAGGGTAAGCCCCTAAAGGAAGATCAAAAATTAACGTGGGCAAAAATTGACCCATGGTCGAAAAAAATTAGGGGGGGCGTTAATTGGGGCAATACGTAAATCGGTTTGCCTGAGGCAACGTTTGGCGCAATCCCTTCTTCGAAGGGTTG